>CATIWR010196789.1:0-101175 GCA_949677035.1 Omphalea diandra
GAACTACTTCTGTTAACTGATTTCTCCATGCGTGCAGATTCCAAGAACTTGGGCAGAGTCCGTTCTGTAAGGAGAGGAATACTCGGCTTCCCATTTCCAACATTTACCGGTTCAGCCATATCGCATCTCTATCACAAATAAGTAGCTTCCATATCACCACTTTCAATCTCCAAAAAAAAGAAAAATAATAATCCCTCCAAAAAAAGAATACCATGCAAATGAAAAATCTGAAATAACATAATCTGAAAGAATAAAAAAAGAAAGAGAAAAAGAACAAAAAACTCAGTATCAGCTTTTGAATAACAAATAAACTTACTGCTGAAAATTTTTATTATGTGAGCTAATATTAATTATGGATTTATTTTAATTATTTATAAAATGGACTGAATAATATAGTTTATTATTTTTGGGGTAAGCCCAATTAAAATGTGATCAATGGAGTTATGAACTTGTGACATCTTTTGTGGGTCGATATGGAAGACGGTCAGTGTAGGCCTATTTTAACATGGACCTGTAATGAGTGGACGTGTTAAAATTATTATACATAGGCTAAGTCTCTTTTACGCTCATTGTAGCCGTCTTTGAGAAAGTCAATGAGAGGAGGATTTAGCTTTCGTTTTTCAACCGTTCTGACAAATTCTTCAAGTGGTTTATTTCAGCTTTCGGAATTATGACTCAAAACAATTTGGGATTCAATGCGGAGACATGTACGCAATTTGTTTCAGTTCAGTTATTAAATTTTTGGTGTTCTAAAATTATGTACAAGATCATAATTAATTATTTTACATAAACATATTGAATTCATAAGTAAATTAATTTTAATTTTTTACCCGTTTATTTAAACATGTATATATATCATTTTGATAAAAAAAAGTTTTTATCTTAATAAAATAAGTTTCAAATTACATGTACTACGAAGAAATATTTTTAAATTTATCCTTAAAAAATTAATTTTAATAAATATATAAATTAAATTAATTTGAGGTTCAAAATATAAAAAATAAGAATGATGACTCTTAATTTTTTTTTATTTTCATGTGTAAAAATATTTAGCATGAAGTGCAAAAAAAAAAAAAGGATTAATTTTTGTCGATAAAAAAACCAATCAAAGTTTAACAAAGATGTGTCCATAAATTGAAAGTAAAATAAACGTCCCCAAGACGCGCAAAACCAGGCAAGGGATATTGGGTGGAAAAGCCTTTAAGCTTTATATCGACAAGACATGATGCGAATCTATGGAAGGATATTTTTCAAATTGTACTCCCCTAAATCATTTTAATTGTATAATGCTTTTCTGATAATGCCAACGATGAAAATAGTAACATTAATCACTTGTGAAAAAGAGGTAAATAATTTTAATGATTTCACTTTTTCAAAAATATTTGAATAATTTAACTCTTTTTTGCTTTTTATTAGTTATCTATTTGATGTAGATAAGCTACGAATTATAGATTTTTCTCACTTTTTTGAAAAAAATACTTGTTTGATTACTCGATGTTTATGTGATATTCTTATAAAGTTATAGTACACTTTTATTAATTTTTTTTAGGAGATGGTATATATATTATTTGATATCTTTAATTGTCTATTATTTCAATCTTTTTTTTAATCATTATGTAAACTATTATGGTTCATTATTATGAAGTGGGTGTAAAAATCACACAAATAATTTCTTATAATCACAACAATATATGGAGGAGATCAACTTAAAAGAATTGCAAATTTAAGGATGAAGAGGAGATCTACTAACAAATAGCAAATTTACAGGGGGGAAGCTACCTTTGGCCTAGAAAATTTCAAAATATGAGAGGTAGAGCTATGTAAGAGAGAGAAAGAAGGTAGAAATTCATACTTCAAGAGCAATTGATTGTTGAATTCTTTATAAAATAGTCTAAAAATATTGAATGTTAGTGCTTTATTGGCACGAAAATATTATATTTTTTTAGAATATTAAAATTTTGAACATTTAGAATCTATTCTTATTTTTTAATTATATGAAAAAGTAAATTCTCCGTCTCAATGAGTAAAAAGTTACTTTTTTATAACTATTAAAAACTATATAAATATGCATACACAAATATACTTTTAATTACTATAATATATGGATATATTTGATCTCATATATACTTTTATTTATAACACTAAAACTTATATATTTGTTTAATACAATCCTAATTAGAACTAAAAATATAGGCCACTTGTTTAAGTTGAAGTATTTTATTAGTTTATTGGGTAATTGATTATTTTTAAATCATTGGCACGTTATAATTATTAAATGCTTATATAGGATAGATAATTATTTAATACTTTGAATAATATTTATATTTCATATTAGATTGATCAACATGATAAATTTATAATTATTTAGTACTTTAAATATTATTTATAATTTAACATTGAATTAATCAATAAGATAATTTTATTGTCGAAGAAGTTTTTTATAAATTAATTAGATAAATATGCAATTTCATTTGAGGCATGCTAGTAATATAAATTAATTTATTTGAACTTTTTATGTTACATATTAATTTTAAGTTTCGATAAAAATCTTATATCTAACCAAATATAAGAATCTTATATTTTTAAAATTACCTACATAAAAATTTAGTTTTCTAAAAAAGTAATTCTGAATATAAATATTAAATTTCAATAACCAAACACCCAATGATATTTATTATTTTAATAAATATTTTCTTAATATTTATACGTATTAATTCTAAGTGACAATTAAATTTAATAAAGATATCATTATTTAATTCATTTTTTTGAACTTTTTATGTTACATATTAATTTTAAGTTTTCATAAAAATCTTGTATCTAACCAAATATAATAATCTTATATTTTTGAAATTATCTACATAAAATTTACTTTTCTAAAAAAATGATTCTGACTATAAAAATTAAATTTCAAAAATCAAACACCCCAATGATATTTGTTATTTCAATAAATATTTTCTTAATATTTATACATATTAATTCTAAGTGACAATTAAATTTAATAAAGATATCATTATTTAATTAAATTTTTTGAACTTTTTATGTTACATATTAATTTTAAGTTTTCATAAAAATCTTATATCTAACCAAACATAATAATCTTATATTTTTGAAATTATCTACATAGAAATTCACTTTTTCTAAAAAAATTATTTTGACTAAAAATATTAAATTTCAATAATCAAACGCCCCAATGATATTCGTTATTTTAATAAATATTTTCTTAATATTTATACATATTAATTCTAAGTGAAAATTAAATTTACTAAAATATCATTATTTAATTAATTATAGATAAATATGCAATATAAGAAAATCACCACTTGAACAAATAAAAAAAAAAGAAATTAATCAAATATTTACCATTAAATTATAAAACGTAATTTTGACATACATAAAATTGAAATTCACTTTCTTTCAAAAAAAAAAAAATTGCTATTCACTTAATTCTTTTACTAAATTATGATTCAGAATAAAATATTTTGCAATCATCATAATATAATACTAAAATAAAATAAAAATATATAAACGAATATCTATCTATCTACATCTATATTATTTTATTATTATTTATTATATATAAAATCATGGATAGAGGGTAAAACTTTTGAGTAAATCAAAATACCCTTGATTTAAATGTTAATTTAGGTATAAACATTATATTATTTATTATAAATTGATTTTACTGAGAGAAATTTAGAGCACAAATACTAACTCTTAGAATTTCATTACAACATTACTACATTAGTCGGTAAATTATTTAGATAATAAATTAAAACTTTCACGCCAAAATTGAATTAGTTTCAATTGTGTAAAATTCTTAAGAAATTTGCATGAAAAGTTATTTAAATTGTAGTGCTACTAATATGAAGAAACCCAATATCCACTAACATTTTGATATTTTATTATGGTAAAATAATTAATAAATATTTTGTATTATGAATATATTGTATTTGTAAATAAATATTAAATATAATCCAAATGTATGTTCAATACCCATGCTAAAAAATATATGTATAAAAATATTATAAAAATTTAAGATTAGATATGTTCAATTTTACTTGATCTCTATTGATTTGCTCACAGATACAATAACAAATAGAGATGACATGATTTGAACCTATAACATTTTTGTATTCAAACTAAATGCGTTATCAAACTGCGATACATTCATTTCAATTGGGTTACAATGTTATTGTAAATAATACCCATTTTGTTTTTCACATACTTATTTCATTTTCTCCATTTATATACTATTGTCAAATTTTTTATTTATGATCTCATATCATATTATAATTATAAAATATAATTAATAATTAATCAAATATATATATATATATTATGTTTATATTATATTTTATATAACTATTCTGTTAATAGTATATTTTATATAATATTATATAATATTCTATTATAAAATATCAATATTTTATATTATAAAAAATTTAATATTTTAAATATTAAATATATTAAAAAATCAATAATAAAATGAAATTTGAATTAATAATAAAATTATAAAATTAAATATATAATAAATTTAATAGATATAAATAAATATATTTAATTATTAAATATATTAATAAATAAAATAAAAATTAAAATAAATAAATAAAATTCATATATTAATATATTAATACTAATATTAAAAATTATAGTCTCTGTATTTTTAAAAATATATCTAGTCTCTGTATTTTTGGGTTAAATTCTAGTCTCTGTATTGTTAAAAAGTTTTTGGGGTAAAATTCTAGTCTCTGTATTCATAAATAAACTTCTGCTAATATGATTGGAGAAAGATCAAATTAATGATGGTGTGCTTGTCTGAGAAAGAATGGCATCTCTGTTTGTAATGTAATGTTCGAATATTGATCCCTTCGTTTAGCAATCATGGCACTTGGCAACCTCCCAAATTATTAAAATAATAGCAGAAAGATAGATGTAGCTCCGACTTGCATGAACATTAGAATCGTTTTTAGGCAGCGTTTGACACAGAATTTATTCAATATACGAAAAATAAACAATATAATAAAGAAATTCTATACCCAAAATATATAGTCAATTATGGTATAGTATTATTAGAATTGTATTTAATTTGTCAAAAACTTTTTTCTGAAAGAACAAAAATCAACAAAAAAGATATAGAACTGAATTGAAAAGATAGAAAAAATTGAATATTAAAATGAATAAAATTTATATTAAAAAAAACAACTAAAGGCTGTCTTAGATACAATATTACTATAAGTGTAACCTGTCAGCTACACTTATCAATGCTCAAATAATAGTGCAGTAGATAGTCTACCATTAGCTAATTTGCGTAAAAAATGAATATGTTATGATTATTGTTGTCTAATTAAATTGTAAATTAGTAATTACGACATTATAATATAATAATACAAATGACACTATAATCTTTATATCGACTCTTTTTCATCATTTGAAGCGTTAGTTACAAATAAGATGAACAAGTTATTACCAAAAGTTTCAATTTGGAAGCTCAAAAAAAAGGCCAAATATTAAGGAAAAAGCATGTTACAATTCAACTTCCTAAAAAAAAATGTCTAAGACAAGATGATTTTAATAGGTTTGCCAAAAATACTAATTGGTTAGCATTAGATTAAGGAAAATATTTCACTGAAAAATGAGAAATTATTATCCATTATTTTATGCTCATTGCATGTCCTAATGAAGATGGTCCCGATAGTTGCAAACTCAAAAATATATTCTTCATCCCATATCAATGAGTTTCCATCATAAAGATGTTTTCCCAGAATCACCCCCAACTTTTCTTTTCCCTTGTCTTACAGCTGTCTTTGCTAATGTTCTCTCCTTCAATGCAGTAACCAAGGCAGGCCTCTTGCGCCCTCTTAGTTGCCCTCCAGACATTCAGAAATGTAATTACTACCTGTCACATCTCTGAAGGACTATCCATAGAATAAATAACATCTTTCTACTCAGTGAATACGTCCAGTGTAAACCCATTATTCATGGCCTCACTATTTTGTATCTGTTCCTTGCCCTTGCAAAAATGTAAATGGCACCCAAGGGTACTTCTACGACACCTCAGATGACACATTTTTTATTGTTACTAAAGTGCTCTATAGTGGGCATGCTTGGGAAGTTGCAAATTAAGAGGAGCTATTTGTCGCCAGAGATATAATCTGTATACAGCTTCTATGCGGGTGCGCACAAGAACACTTTCAAGTGATGGTCAGTTCAGGAGAATGATATTTGTCACGTATTGCATAACTTCTATCTGCAAAACAGAAAGGGATACAGGATTAAAATTAATGATCGACTCAGAATCCAAGTTATATAGATATAGGATGGGTGTTATTTGCTCCCAAGGATAAGAAAAGAATTCAAGCGCAAAGGCAAGGTTGGCCATTGCCTTTCTTCGAGAATGTAACGGTTCTTATTTGCATGAAAATATTATCTCAAAAAGATTATTGATTTCTCGCATATTCTAGGGCACCAAATTCCACATGTAGAGCCAAATAATTTATTGCTAGTATCTAAATAAAATGTACATAGTTTTTGAGCTTCCAAGCAGTTTGCATCAATTATTATCAAGAGTACAATATCTTCTCATTCTTAAAGGAAAGCAATGCCTCTGGCACAGTTCTTCAGTTCGCATGCTGTTGCTAATGTAGTGTTTCTAATTCAGTGTTTTTGTCCGTGACTAGTTAAGTTTTAAACCTACAGCTTTACTTCTCCTGAGAAATAATCCTAGCTAAATCAGAACTTATTAAACCATTATTTTGCAGGCAATACTTATGTTAAAGTTACATTTGTCTAACAATGAACATTTGTCTAACAATGAAATGCTTTAATACAACCCAAGTAAACTGAGCTCTTTGTTTCATTTCCCAAGCCAGGAAAAGGACACTATTTGACAATCATCCTTGCCATATTGTCAGCAGTCACCTTATGTTCATTAAGCATTTTGATCCTACTCCTGGACAAAAGATTCAGAAATCATAAAAGCAGGGAAGAATATCCACAAGCTGTCAACAAATGCCAAAGTCCCTCAAGGACTTCCTTGAAGAGCCAATTTCACAAAAATGACATTGAAGGAAGCATTTTAATCTTGGTATTATAACCAATTCCTTCTCAAAGTTAATTTAAGTTTCCATATGAATCAGCTGTATGCTTTTACAATCTTGAATCTTCTGAAACTAATTTGCCATCCCTCCCAAACAACCCTCTAAAGTAGAAATACTTTTGACCTGCAATACCAAAAAAAAAAAAAAAAAAAACTTTAATTAGTATAAATTTGTACTTTCATAAATAGAATTTCTTGTGAAGCAAATTGTCAGGTGCAGATACGTTTGAATCAGAAAAACCTGTGTGGACGAGATTGATAAGGCCACAAGTAATTTTGATGTAAGCATGAAAATTAGAGAGGGTGGATATGGGAGTGTGCACAAAGGTACAAAATCTCATCATTCTTAGTACATGTTTATTGTTTAACGAAACTGCCTATATTCATTAAACCAAAGTATAAACCTTGACTGCCAAATATGATAACTGGAAGTTGCAATAAAGAAAATGAAATCTGGCAGATCAAAGGAATTTATGCCGAGCTCAAAGTTCTGCTCAAAATACATCACATTAATGTGGCAAGAAATTATATTTGCAGGGAAATGTAGGCTCAAAAGATAAAACGAAAAATGATTTAGAAAATTTTAAATAAGTTTTCACATGATTAATGTGAAAAAGAAGAGACATTCATTAAGAAAGTAAGATTTAAAAGAATCAATGTTGTTTCCATAGGTATCAGATTTTGGACTGGCAAAGTCAAATGAAGAGGACCCTCGGTTGGAACACCATATTATATTGCTCCTGAGTGAGTCTTAAGCTCACACTTGAAGAAATTTACAATTTACTTCGATTAAGTTATGTAAAGAACCAAAAGATGCGTTTTATGGTTGCAGTTACAGAATTACCACCTTGCCTAATAATAAGAAATCACCAGTCTTCTTTCCCAGATTCTCAATGTGTTATACTTGAGTCAACCCACTTATGCACAAATTTACTAAAACTCATTTTTTTAATAAAAAATTTATTAAACTCATTAATTTTATGTGTTTCTACAAATGACGCTCCTAATATGTATAACCTAACCTGGACGGGCTAAATAGAATGGGCTTACTTTGGCCCACTGGGCTACAATTCACTAGAAATCGGCCTATTCACAGCTCCTGCCAAGAAACGAAGCGCCCATCTCTAAACTGAAAAATTCGGAAATGCCATTGCAACCACGCGCAGACTACTCTTATCTTTCAGACCGAACTATGACCAAACCACCGCTTGTTTCCACTAGCAAATAAAAAAATTTCATCTATCCAGCTTCATCAACGCAACAGCAACACTCTTATATTCTTAAATCTTACTTTTATTCAATTATTTTATAATTTCTCCACAACTAACAGATCCATTTACCAGCTTAAATCAATAAATTAAATTCAAATCGTTGCATAGATCATTCATTCTTCTACCATATTCATTCCCTTCCGATTTTAAACTCGCACAAAGCAAGTCGGAGATTTAAATCTGCAACTCCGATCCGACTCCGCCAATGGCAGGCGCCGCGTCGGCGCTTTTCCTTCTCGATATCAAAGGCCGAATATTGATTTGGCGCGATTATCGAGGCGACGTCTCCTCCGTCCAGGCTGAGCGCTTCTTCGCCAAACTCATCGAGAAAGAGGTCCGCTTAACTATATTTGATTATATACGTGTACATAATCAAATATATTTTATATTGATACTTAGTCGTGGTTTGATCTGGTGGCAGGGTGATCCACAGTCACAGGATCCGGTTGTATATGATAATGGAGTGACGTACTTGTTTGTACAGCACAACAATATTTACTTGATGACTGCAACTAGGCAGAACTGCAATGCTGCTAGCCTCCTCCTATTTCTGCACCGTGTGATTGACGTAAGCACTTTCGAATTATGTTCTAGTTATTTTATAATTATGGATTCGAATTTTGATGGTCCATTCAACTACGTATGTACAGGTCTTTAAGCATTATTTTGAAGAGTTAGAAGAGGAATCTTTGAGAGATAACTTTGTTGTTGTGGTGAGTAATAAATTCAAGTATTGTTTGTGTTTTTGAGAAGGAAATATTAAATCTGGAAATGTTATTTGGAGATGATATGGGGTATAAAAGTGTTATGCATTTGACAGTATGAGTTGCTTGATGAGATCATGGACTTTGGTTTTCCTCAATATACTGAAGCGAAGATTCTTAGCGAGTTTATCAAGACTGATGCTTATAGGATGGAAGTTGCTCAGCGACCTCCAATGGCTGTGACAAATGCTGTGTCCTGGCGTAGTGAAGGAATACGGTACAAGAAGAATGAAGTAGGTTGGATTTTTGTGCATGTCACTGATTTTCTATTGAGATAATGTATGGTGTCTTATGAAAGCATTTCTTTTGTTTGGTTTGATCAGGTCTTTTTAGATGTTGTGGAGAGTGTCAATATACTTGTCAACAGCAATGGGCAAATTATACGCTCAGATGTTGTTGGGGCACTAAAGATGAGAACATATTTGAGGTGCACGACTATTTTCTTCGAAGTAAATTGTTTGATTACACGATGAATTTATGAGAGACTCGTTGTTTATGAAAGTTGTGCTGTTCCTCTTGGTGTTTGGCATACTTTATATTATAAAATTTGCAAGTATGAAATAATAATTTAAGAAACTTCAGTTTTCATAGTCTGGTTGCTTATGGTGTATTAATATGATTGTCCCATTATTGTGCTTTCGAGTTGCTATAGCTCTTTTTAGATGCTTATCAAATGGTTTCTTTTGCAAAAATATAACCAAAAAAAAAAAAAAAAAGAGAATAACAACAAACAAATAATAAAATCCAGGAGTCTTTTTTGAGTAGTACCATTTTTCAATCCTGAACTTGCGTCTGTGTCTGGTAATGTAGTAAATTTGTGTAATTTTTACTCTGGGAAATTGCATAACTTAAGCAGGGCATAGCAATCAATATAGGAGAAAAGAGATTAGAATTTCAAATTGAAAAAAAAAAAAAAACGATGATTTCCATCTGTTGATGAGGGCTGCAATATTGCACAGAGCGCAGATGGAAATGAAGAAAAAAAGTGATAAAGGAACCTGAGCATCAGGTTGTGATCTGTGCACAATATATTTTATGAACCCATACACATATAAAATGGGAATGCTTCACATGGCATTTATTGCTATTTGAGCTTGCGCATTGAAATATATAGGAAATTCCGAGCATAGTCAGAATTGTACAAATAGTAATGCACCAATAAAACTGCAAGTGGAAAAGAATGAATGGCATTTATGGCATCCTGACTCAATTCATTGAAATATATGAAGCCACTTCATGGTGTGCAAATAGATTATCATTGTTTTAAGGGTATGCACTACTTTCAAAAGTTTTTGTCTTGCATAGAAGGAAAACAATAATCATTTATTAAGTTCAAATTAAAGACCATTCTCTTTCTTTTTTTTTTTAAAAGAAATATTTGAATGGGAGGGCTCGCAACATTCCAGTTACATTGAGAAAACAGAACTTTGTTAAGTAGAGTACAACTAGAAGTTCCAAAGGAAATGTTGAAGTCCAGTTATTTTCTATTGCTTCCTTCTGGCTGAATTCCTATGTATTAGTTTGCCAATTTTCTCATGATAAATTTGTGGTGGGGATAGTTCGTGTCGACAATCTTGCAGTTAGTTATCTCTTATATAGTTTTCACATAATAATTTTTTGACGGATCGGAACTTCCCACACATCATTTGTTGTAGTGGCATGCCTGAATGTAAGCTTGGCCTAAATGATAGAGTACTTTTGGAGGCTCAAGGTCGAGCAACAAAAGGAAAAGCTATTGATTTGGACGATATCAAGTTTCATCAGTAAGTTGCCTTAACATTTCTTTATTTTTTTTAAGTTTTCAATATCTTTTAGTGTTCGATATTATACTGTGGCATAAGCGAGGGCATGTGTACATGCACATGTTTTAGTACATGGTATCTGTGGTTGCTCTCAGACACATGCATATGAATACATACATGTACATATGGTGATATCTGGCTGCTAACAGTGGCGGAAGCAGGGGGGGTTGGTATGGGCTGAAGCCCTCCCTGAATCTGGAGAAGAGGAACTTGAAGGAGGAGCAACATAGCTTTGCTCTGGTCAGCCATGGAGGAAAAATGGGGAGAGAGAGGGAAGGGGGGCGGGGGGGCTGAAGAAGAAGCCCCCCCTGCCCTTTAGTTTTGTTTTCTTTCAATCACCAAAACAATCCGTTCCATTTAGTAATGGAATGGCGTCGTTTGATTCACCCAAAAGTCAAAAAAATTAAAAATGTTAACTGAATAGCAAGATTCTACTGGGAGTCGAACCTGGGCCTAATGCTTAGATGACGATCATGCCAACCGTTGGACTACATACGTTTTAGTTAGCATATGAGAATATACGCTTATATATAAATTTATATATATGATTAGATTCAAATAAAATAATAACTAAATTAGAAATCATCAATATATATAAATGGAAAATTCACTTCCAACTCTTCAAGATGACAACGACTTAATTTTTTATGTTTTCATCTAACACATGCTAATCAATTCTCTATTCTCTTTCAGAATAAAGTGAACTAAATGTCTAACTTGAAATAACTTTAATTATTTTTAATCCTTAAAATAAGAATTAAAAGTTCTTTAATTATGTGATTTAACAAGAAAAAATTATAAATTTTTTCTAAAAATTGCAAATAATTTTCAGTTTTAACACTTATAAATACATAATTTACTCAATAAAAAAAATAAATAATGAACATTTTGTAGGTGTATATATTTATACATTTTTATTGATTCTAAAAATTACTAATAATTTTTATTTTTAACACTTATAAATACATAATCTACTCGATAAAAAAAAATAATGAACATTTTGTAAGTGTGTATATTCATACATTTTTATTGATTTTATAGTTATTATTTTGGTATTTAGTTATTAAATACTTATTTAATTGCACTAAAAAATTTTTTCATTTCACAGTGAGCCCCCCTTCAAAATATTTTCTGGTTCTGCCATTGGCTGCTAATAAGCTTTTATTCAAGTTAGGATTATGTTCTTACTGTTAATCCATTTGCTGACTATTTTCTCGTTTATATGCTTTCGTCTCCTTTTGTTAGGTGCGTACGTTTGGCTAGATTTGAAAATGATAGGACAATATCCTTCATACCACCTGATGGATCTTTTGATTTGATGACATACAGACTTAGCACTGAGGTTTGTCTCGTCTTCTATGCACCTTGTACAGTTTTCTACTGCATTCTTGTGTCACATTCATTACTTTGCTTTTCGCTTTTGGTGGTTAAGGCAGATAATGATGTATGGGGGTTTGATGCTTGATTGCTTTGCAACATTTAGTTGATTGGCCTCACATTTGCATCTAATCATTTTTGGTTCATTGAACAAATTTAAGCGTCTAACTTCTACCTCTTAAGGTTTCAGGTGAAACCTCTCATTTGGGTGGAAGCTCAAGTTGAAAGGCATTCTAGAAGTAGAATTGAGATAATGGTAAAAGCTCGGAGCCAGTTTAAGGAGCGCAGGTAAATTTTTTGAGAGAGACCTGATAAACCAGATTGCTTGCAGAACAGAAGAATCAAGCAATCTTCTTTTTTCTTCTTTTTTTTTTTTTCACCCACCTTTCACCCTCTTGAGCGGGAAAGGTTTTCAATTGGTGACTTTTGAATCCTAATGCCCAAATCCTAGATAGCTTCACTTATACCACTTGGTTAGAGTACCAGTTATCCATCTAAATTTTTGATTGAGGTAGGTGGGTTTGGATGGGTATGGTAGGGTCAAAATGGGTAGAGTGATGATACATAACCCATTAACCCATTCATGACCCATCATGGGTGCCCATACCTATTTAACCATATTTACTCACCTATTTATGGAATTAAAATTTGAATGACTCAAATTAATTATTTTGACCTAAATAAAAATATTTTTTTTAGTTAGCTGCATTCAAATTTAATCTTTGGTAAAAATAAAAATATTATTTTTGATATTTTTAAATGACAAAAACTCAATATCTGTTTGTAATAATTAAAAGTCTTACTTTTGCGAACTAAAAACTTTTACTGTTGAAAAAATTGGAAAAAAAAAAACGAAACAGAACATCAAATCCGAAGTAAAACTTATCATCCATTGTAAGTAGCCAGTTGTTCCTCTTGTCATTTTGTATCTTTACAATCTTCTAAAGTATGAGTGATATGGATATCGGAACTGGAGACTCACTACAGCATCCAAGGGCAGCAAAGCAGCACAGCTGAACTTGATGACAGTGACAAATTTCCTGGCCTAGCCTACCTCTCCCCACCAATAATTTTTTGTCTCATTTGTTGTTTTTTGCTGTTTTATGCACTATTTTACAGCTGTTTCATTCTCATGGTCATGGTCAACCAAGACTTTTTTCCAGCTGAGCCGGGTTGTTATATCATGGACTCTTGTTCACATAGCAATATGGGCCCAGGGTCCATCACACGTGTTATACAATAAAAAACGCGTGCCTCTATTTCTCTCTGTCATATATTTTTTTATTTATTTTGGTACCCTTTTTTTTTCTTGTTTTATCTTTTTTCTTTTTCTAATAAATGAGATCTTTATCTAAAAAAATTAATTTAGAGATATTTAATTTGTTTAATCCAATTAATATTTATTTTATGTTATATATAATATGTGATTATAAAATGAATCTACAGTTTATACTAAATGAATCTATCGTTACAAAAAATAAATATATAGTTTACTGATAATAAATCTATAATTTATACCAAATGAACCTACAGTTTACAAAAAATGAACTTACAGTTTACTGATAATGAATCTACAGTTTATACTAAAATAAATCTACAGTTTACACAAAATGAACCTACAGTTTATAATAGATAAACTTATATATTTAAACTAATTAACCAATACTATGTTACAAATGAACCACAAAAAAACATAAAATCTATTTATTAATATTAAACATAAATTAAATTACAATATTTAATATAATTTAATGTAATAACATATTAATATAAATTAATATGATAATATTTAATATAATTAATATAATAATATAAATTATATGTAATTTATATATAACATAAATTATATAATTATAATAATATAATATAGTTAAATGATAAAAAATAATTATATACTAATATAATTATATATAATATATAAAATTATAATATAAAAAAACACACAAAAATCTCATTTGAAAAGAAAAAATGAGACAAAAAAAAAATTGTGCAGAAGAGATGTTGTCTATATTGCTATATTGAGGGAGGTGCATGACCTTTTTTTTTTTTTGGTTTCTTACACATGTCATGGACCCCTGGTCCATATTGCGATATGAATTGAGGTTTATGATATTATCTGTCAATTGGGCCGGACAATCTTTTTCCACTCCACTAGTGGTATTTATTGGTTTTCGGCTTTTAGTTAAATTGGGGAGGAAACTGGAAACTGGGGTTTAATTGGGTTCAGCTTTAATTCCTATTGGGCAATTTCATCACGATGGACTGGCGGTAATGACGGTGGCAAAAGTGGGGGTGGTGTTGGTGGCTGCAATGGGTGGTTATAGTAGTATATTAATAGGGTTGCGTGAATTATAACCCATTTTAATGCCATTAAAACATCTCATTCATTTATGAACCATATTCATTTATAAAGGGTGGATGTGGGTGGGTAATTCGGTATGGTGAAATCCGCCACCTGTAATTGTGGGAAATTGACCAAATTTTAATTTGTGAACTTATGTTCTGGCTGTTATCAATGGTTAATTCTCCTCCAATGCTTGTCTGTTGAAATAGTGATATAATTAGTTATCCATTGGAATTTTATTTGTTTTCATATATACCTAAATCTTGTGTTGTGGAGAGGGGTGAGGGTGTCTGTGGGGGGAAAAACAAGGATGTTGATTTTGTTTCTTTTTGAGTGATGGAAATGCTATACCTGTATTACAGATTGGGACTACTTTATGTATACAGACATTGATCTGTTCCTTTATGAAATCCATCTGCTTTCTTTATATCATCCACTTCACTTGTTAGAACCATTATCATTTATTAATTTCACTCTGTTGTTTTCTGATACAGCACTGCAACTAATGTTGAAATTGAATTGCCAGTCCCATCTGATGCCACAAACCCTAATATCCGAACATCAATGGGTTCTGCTACATATGCCCCTGAAAATGATGCTTTGGTCTGGAAAATCAAGTCTTTTCCCGGTAATAAGGTAGGATTTTGTTCAAACTTCGAAGTCCTGTGAATGCTGTTTTCGACTGCCACTTTAACTGGCAATTTATATTAAACTGTGAAGTGGCACCTTTTCATGTTTGGATCTGATTTCTAAAATTATGTTGTTTAGGAATATATGTTGAGAGCTGAATTTAGTCTTCCTAGCATAACAGCTGAAGAAACAACTCCTGAAAGAAAAGCTCCCATCCGTGTGAAGTTTGAGATACCATATTTTACTGTCTCTGGGATTCAGGTATATGCTTGAATATTTTTTATCTATTTGAGGGGATTATGCATTTTGCCTCAGAAACGTGTCGGAAGATTTCTGGTTTATGGTACTTATTAACTGCTTAGTTGCGCTGATGAGAATCCAAATTCATGATGGATATTTAAGAATAAGAAAGTTGAAGATGAGCTGGTTAACTCTAGTCTCTAGACTTACATAAACTGTTCACTTTCTGAAATCATAAAAATTAGGCAAGCAATTTTATCCTTTCTTACACTAATCTATCTATGTAGTTTTCATATTGAGATGTAATCATAACACAGATCTCAAATATCTCGGAATCATCAGATTGGCAGGAAAGTGCAGTCTGATAACTTTGTATAAAACTAGGTTTTTATAGAAAGGGAGAAATTATTTCATTTTTTTTTTTTGGTTCAAGAAACTTCCCAACTCTTATAGATTAAACTGTAAGGCAGATGGTTTAACCATGGGGTTATTAGCCTGATCATAATGGCAATATCACAACCTTTAAAAGAGTGGCAAATACTCAATTTAGTATTGCCTGAAAATCAGCCCCTTCTAAATGGTTGGCTAGTATCACATGGAAAAGAATATCTGAATGCATATTTGGCTGATCTGATAGCACGTAGTGCAATGAGGCTGCTTCTGCATTGCCACCTTTTCTTTACTTATTACCATATGATCCCTTTTAAGCAGTCTGAAATTCAATAATACATGACTGGGATTTTGTAGGTTCGCTACCTAAAGATCATTGAGAAAAGTGGATACCAGGCTCTACCTTGGGTCAGATACATAACAATGGCCGGAGAATATGAACTAAGAGTAATATAAAGGTCTATTAATTCATCGCTTCTTCGAGTCACAGTAAATACAATAGGCGTGGAACCTGTAGGCTAATAATGTTGATACTCAAGTGGAGGCTTCTCCGAAATTTTGGTGCCTTGAAAAGGATTCTGTGTTCAGTTATGTCTTTTGTTTTGATGCAGTGTCAATGTTGTTTTGACGCTTCTATTGTTGTACATGACTAATATAGAAAATACGATTACTTTTGTCATTTTTGGTTATGTTAAAGATTATAAACTTCAAATGTATGATTTCTGTTCTCTGTTCGCAGTTTAAAAAAAAGTAATTTTGAATGTGGCCTCTGCCCTTCTTCCTTTAAACCAGCATTTTGAGAATTCACGTGAATCAAAATTTTAAGAGATTCAGAAATGCTCATTTGAAAGTGTGTTTTTGACCTTTGCAAATATGAACATCTCTGTATGGGATCACTTTTAAAAATTATGAAAATAATTTTTATAATGTGTTCAAACATTTTTTTTTATTGAAATTCAGGATACCTTTACTGGAAGAAGTTTGTGCCATATTCGCCAAATATTGAGACATTTCGTACCTATGACGGTTTAGTAATTCTGGTTGAATATGATCATGTGAAGATATTTATGTCAATTTTACAAATAAAGATGTTTCATACCTTTTCAACTTTCTGACTATTTATGATTTGGTTCAGTTTACTATTAAAAATTGACTGCCTAAAAATCAGTGAAAATAAAAAAATGATTAAAATTGAGACAATTGGCTCATAATCGAAAATTGGATCAAAATTTGTTCAAATTACAATTATGTCGTTTTGTGAAAAATTTAAAAATTTTTTAAAATTATAATATTTTATTCAAAATTTTAATTTTAATATTTTTGTTACTTTATTATATTATATATTTTTTTCTAATTTTTTAAAATATTTTTTAAGTATTATTTATATATTTTTTAAAAAAATAAAAAAATACTTATGAAATTAAACCGATTGAATCAGGAACCAGTTAATTGACTGGTTTAATCTCTTATCTAATTTTAAAAATATTGATTGGATTTAGTTTAATAGAATGAGATGAAAGTAGAAATATGCTTATAAAGAGAATGTCCAACATTCACATCGGCAATCTTTACCGAGCATTAGTAGAGAAGGAGGATGGCAAGTGATATCTTATTACTGTTTAAATAAAATAAAACAAAAATATGCCAGGCATGTTTATATTATTGCCAATAATATATTTATTTAATGTTTTGCTTCATGTTTTCTATATTCTTATTTAATGTTTAGAATCAGTTTAATAGATGGAGATGAAAACACTCATATGTTTATAAAGAGATTGTCTAATATTCATATTGCCCAATAGGAGAGTGGAGGAGGCTGGTGAGGAATAATTATTATTTTCCTACTGTATTTTTAAGAAAAATGTTTACAATTTATTTTAATATAATCCCCGCCCCTTTTGTTTTTTATTTTTTTTAATATTAGAGAGGGGATTATGTTGATAAATTTAAAATACATTTCTTTCTTCTATATTAATAGACATTGTCAACATGGGTGTTAGATAATATATGAGTATTTTCATCTCAGATTTATTAAACTGATTGTGGGCAACTTCAAAGCACATTCTACTCGTCAAAATATTTTTATTTTTGACAAAAATTTACTTGGTTATAATTCTAGATAAATTCACTCAAATAAAAAAATTATAGCAAACAAGTAATAAGTTTGTTCAATATTTTATATATTTATTTATTTTTCTAAAATTTTAAAAAATTCATCTTATGCAAGCCTCTCTGTTGTGATGATGTTGGTTGAGTACCTAACTTGAGATAGCAATAAACTAAAAGGTGAAAAAGAGAGCAATAAATTGAACCTGGTTGAAGTTTTTTTTTTTTAATTGTTATAGGCTGCTCGTGACCTTTCAATTTCAATTCATTTGGTTATTTTTGTATTTTCTTTTCTATATATGGAAATGCTTAAGATGGTTTCTTTCCCTCTCAACAAGTTACATGAATCATAGTTGGGTTTAGTTTTATATAACTCCAATTGTCATGTATGATTAAACATTATGAATAATCACAAAATCACTTGCATAATTGTGACAAACTAACATTTAAAGAAGCAAAGCAGCAGATAAATTTTTTTAATTAATATAACGGTTTAGAGATAAAATACACTATCTCATGAAATTATAATAATTTTATAAAGGTATGTTAATCGATATAATCTATACACACTTTTTGTATTTGACATGGATTTGTAAATAAATTTTTTTTATTATATTTCAATAAGAATGTGTACAATTTTTGTTTTTAGATGTAATAGTCACTCTAGTCCACCCCAATCTCTTCTCTTTTACGTTGATGGAGATAATCAATCCGGATATTAGACAATCTGTTTATAAACATCCGAGTGTTTTCATCTCGATCTAGTAAACTGATTCTAACATATTGTGGGCCGACTCCGAAGAAAGTTCCACTCCTCGTCAAAATGTTTTTCGATCGAAGGAAGCTTTGGCAATCCTTTATTGGCTCTTCACATCTCAACCATGCAAAAGCTGCACATACGGAGTGTTTAGGTCTTTGATATTTCTGTAAAGGATGGAATTGCGACATAAAATGAATTAGATTAGATTAGCCCATCATTTACCAGGCAGATTCTCAAAGAACCTTCCAAAGAAATTGCAGGACTCAGGAGTGTATTCCGGGAAGCTGAATGAACCACTTTGTTTCGCCGCCGCCCTTAGGAGCTGCCACCTTTCTGCCATGCTGTTATACGCGAACTCGAAAAGGCAGTCACTCTTGTTGCTGGAGAATTCGCAACTATCAGAGACAACCTCTAAAACCTTGGCTGCCCGTAGCTGCGAATCCTTTGAAACTCCTATACTGTTGAGCTCAATGTATTTGATCATTTTTTTGGCTATCTCTCTGTTCTTTACAAGAGCCCAACTGTTGGCAAATGTTGAAGTTAACACAAAGTAAAAGTGGGATATAACATTAAGCCAAACGAGTCTCTATTTTTTATGATTAATAACTCCAATACTGCTTACCCTATGCGCATCCCAGCATGCCCTGTGGTCTTAGACATGGTAAACAACATGATCTCGTGGTCAGCTGGTGAAGTGATGGGAGTGTATTGTGGCCAGTAATATGCAAGGTCGTGCACATATACGCCTCCACTTCTATGTAGAACAGATTGCCTGGCAAACCCATCTGGGTTATTCGGCGACGTTACAAGTTCAACAAATGGTCCGTCTTTGATGAAACTATGAGCATCCCCTTCCCATTTATAGAGTCTGGACTTTAGGCAATCTGTTGTTGCCGGATAAGACTGCAAAAGATTATTAAAAGTTGATACTTGATCTAATTAACAACTGGGCACTTGCACATTTTGATACCAGATAGCAGTGAATGCAAAGGAAGTCTTACGGAGTAGTATGGGGCAGCAGATACAACACTGATGGGTTCCTCTGCATCTTGAGGTGCCAGAGCATACAACACAGCTTGAAATAACTGCGTAGAACCTGTCCCAACGATGATTTGACGGTCGTCGGTGATCGCGTTGCCAACATATTTGTGTAGTCTTTTAATTTGTCTGGCAAACTCTGGCTCTAAAAACCAGCAGGGGTTGTCGATATCAGAAAAGTAACTGAGAGATTCCCAGCCGGAGATAACAATATTGGCTTTGTCCCCCTTTTGCTGCCAAAATGTCTCATACATGGTCGGGTCACCGCTGCATTAAGCAATAGCAAAAAGAAATAGAACAATAATAAATGTAATGTTGCCGATAGTCTCATCATTCAATTTTATTCTATTCCTGGTTGTTAAACTATAATTCTGGAAAAATTCAGTTAAATCTTGTGATTTATTTTGACAACCCACTTTCAGAATCTGTTTGTTCCAAGAAATAATCAAAATCTCTTTGAATAACTTCCATTTGCTCTCTGAAAAATCCATGACGCGGAATGCTGGTAAAAACAGTGCAGTAAGAATACACAAATACAATGGTATGTGGGTGTAGGTATAGGCACCCAGAATTGGTAGGGTCCCTAGTAAAATGATTAGATAGTGTATATGCCATTGCTAACATCATATATCAATCTAATGTAGTGTATGCGTATTGCTGGCGAAAGATCCACTTTATGATTGGTGTATATCTTGGTTGACCCAGGAAGTGGTAGAACCCACAAAGACCCACTTACCATAAAACCTAAAAAGAGGGCATTAAGATTCTTTATTCTTTTGATCTTACCAAAGGCCAGACTGCAGAGGAGGGGTTGAATAAATAGAGCCCACGTGGCCCCACAAACATACATCGACATCTCAGCCTTGAGCTAATGTACACCATTGCTCCTCCAATTTCTTTATATTTGCTTCTCTTTTTTTCCAATTTTGAACTTTAATTCGAGTTTCGAGTTTCAACTTCCAACTTTATAACCCAAAAACCACCTAATCAAAAAAATGTTTTATTACATAGCTGAAAAGGTTTTTATGTGGAGTATTAAGGTCCACAAGAGCACCACAACTAAGGCACATAAGTGCGGGTCAAAATGTCACTAAGCACCATCCATGGTGCAATTGTGTGACAATTTTAGCAACTACCCTTTAACTTGGGAACACAGAGATGACAAAAAAGAGTTGAGTACGAAAGAGAAAAAGAGCTTTAGTCTTATTCCCACCATGAATAATATAAAATAACAAGAAAGACCTGTTTTGAGTCTATGATCTGTCTTTGTCTACTCTCTGCCCCAAATACCATAGCATACCAAGCATGGATTGGTAGGGAGTCCCTGAGGCAAGCAAGCCCCTCAGCGCACGTTATGACACATTTACACTATATTTGGAAAACAATGCGGAGAGAAAAGAAAATAAGAAAAAAAATAAAATTTTTTTCCATATTTAGATAAAAAAGAGAAGAAAAAAATTTTATTTTTCTTTATTTGAGAACTAAAATATAAAAAAATATTTTCATATATTTTTTATTATATTTTTTATTGAAGAAAATAAAATTATTAAAATAAATTAAAGAAAATAAAAAAATTACAGACACAATTATAATTTTATAAAAATTCTTTTAACCTTCCGTATTTTCTTTTCATTTTGAAGGGAAATTTAAAAAGGTAAAATAATGTTTATTTCTTCCTCTTTTGGTTTTCTTTTTCAAGAGAAAATAACTTTTTTTTTTATTTTTTAACTATAATTTTACTTTTTTTTCCTTATTTTTCTTCTTTTCAAATATAAGATTAATAAATCAAAATAACCACTTAGAAAAAATAAAAATTGCCCTTGATCAAATATAAGGACAAGGAAAAATGTTAATTTTCTTGAAACGTCACCAACGTCAAGAAATGCCAAAAGGAAGTCAGGTCCATTGATACGATAAAATATGCAAACAAAATTGCACTTACTGGTCAAGATTTATCAGTCTGCCATCGTCCACGCCACCAGCAAAAGCAGAAACAGAAGCAGAAGTAGAGGAGGATACAGACAGATCCGTCCTCTGCGCAGTCAGTGCCTCTTTTTGGGCACCATCAGCAGGCAGCATTGGCTCACCCTGAGTGTTTAGCAGGGACAACCTCAAAAGAAAGCTCATATTGGCAGCAAGAGACAGCGCCAGCAAGTGGTTAACAGTGAAAACATTGCAAAATCTAACCATGTCTTGAAGAAAGCTGATGAAGCAACAAGGAAGAGCTGAGAAGGAAAAGAGAGAATTTCTCGTTTCAAGAAAACAGAAGCTATAGCAGTATTCGGATTTCTTGAGTTGGGGTGAGGAACAGAGAAGCAAGAAGAAGATTATATAGCAAAAACCAGAAGATAAATACAAAAGCTTAAATTGACAAATGGGGGGTGAAGAGGAGCGAGCGGTTACATATCCGGGTTATTGTGCCAATAAGTGGAAGGCAAGTTTGGAGCAGATTATTCTAACAGAAGAGAGAGAATTTGCAAGTACTCGAAAAACCCAATTTGAAACCGAAGGAGAAGAGTGGGAATCTCATGCTTTTAAAGCTCTTCCTGTGCATGTAGACCGTGTGGAGCTTTTAGGTAGAGAACAAACAAAAATGGTTGTTCGAGTTGCAGAGCGATGTTCATGTCAGTTGAATATACACATACGTTGTAGAAGAAAATGAATAGTAATAATTAATAAGATTAGTAGTGATAAGATGGTGATTCTTGGTTTTGTTAGAATAAAAGAAACAAAATAGTGACATGAATTTGAAGAACACAAGCAAGAAAAGGACAAAACCCAGAAATGGTATTGCGTATGATGGGGATGGGCGCTATTGTGCAGGTTTATTTGCGCAGCTCCATCTCGAAAGCACTTCCAACAGGGAAATTTTTCTCAGGAATCAAGAAATCCTACACTCAATTTTCCAGGAAAATATCGCAGTTTATGCTGTTCTAGATCTCGAGAAAATACAGGGCAGTATGATAAATGTGTAGGTTCACTGTTTTTTTTTCGTATAATATAAATAATAAAAAAAGAAAATATAATTAGTACATAGCCCATGGAAGCATGAGGGCAAAAGAAAGGTGAAAAAGCTGCTAAATAAAACCCTCCCTCATGCTTTCTTTTTGGCTAATGTTATTTTATTTTAGTTTTTAGCTTTTCGTAACATCTTTTTGATATTTTGTTTTCAAAGAAACCCCTTTTTTTCCCCTTTTTCTTAAAAGAATTTTTAGCAAAATCTAAAGCATTATTATAGTTAAAATAGCTGATATTAGAGCTAGCATTGGATCAGTTTGGTTTATTTTATTCGATTATTTATTAAAATTAAATAAATCAAATTTTATATTTTTAAATTGAATTAAACTAAAATTTTAGAGAAAATTGAATAAATTGAATTGTATATATTTACAAACTGAATCAAACTAAATTTATAAATTTTTAATTTGATTCGCTTCAATTTAATTAAATTACATATATTTTAAATTAGTTCAATTTAAATTAATTTGATTTATTAATAATTTTGATTTATTTAATTTATTCAGATTTTTACATAAAAAAATGAATCAAAAATCGAATTTTTTTTAAATCAAAATCAAACCAAACTGGTTGAATAATATTAATTTGATCAATTTTCTCAATTCAATCTAATTTTTACTCACTCCTAGTTGATATGATCATTAGTGACGTTGTTGTAACACCCATATACGATAGCCAATAAGAAAAATATATATGTGTGTTTAGTAGAGGGGAGGGGATGATATTATATTGGATGTATACATTAAATTAGTTATTAATGCGAATTGTGATAATAAATTTTTTTTTGCAATTTTAATATAAATTTTATTTAATATTAAGTTTTATATATTAATTCATCATAAAATAATTTGGTTTTTCTTGTAGTTAGCCCTCGAAGAGAAACTTATGACTAATCAATTTCAAGTTTTTTACCGGTTGATTAAGTTCCTAGCTGCAAGATTTATGATTGGCACTAGGAGGATGTTTTACCTGTACTACGGGATTGTGTTTTTGGCATTGCCTTGTTTCAATTAAGCTGGGTTCAGATTTCTTTGTTTATATGTTTGCTATGACTAGTGCTGCTATGCATGATTCTCTGTTGGCTCCTAATGCTGCTCGATCATGGCAAGGTATATCCTGGACTCCTCCTCCAGTTTACTGGTACAAAATTAATACTGATGGTACCTTTAAGGGTGGCTCTGCTTCGGTTGATGGCCTGATTCGTAATCACTCTATGGTTTTGCGTTTGATATTAGATCTTGCTTTATGACAAGGGCGGAGCTTTGGGGCGTTTTAAAGAGATTCTTGCTTGCCTGAGATTACTGGTCTTCAGCATGTTATAGTGGAAATTGATAGTTTAGCTGCGGTTCAATTAATTCATGGTTCTAAGGACACTAGCTCGGCAAGTGGTTTTATTAAGTTTTTTTAGAATGATAAAATTAGATTATAATCTAATTTGATTGTTAATATAAATTAATTTGACAAATAAACTTTGTTTGAGAAACTAGATTATTTAGAAAAAAATAAGATTATAATTTTCTTTAAAAAAAGATTAATAAAATCAGCATCCGACTAAAATCTCTTTTCTTCTTTATGTCATTTTATATTTTCCAACTACTTTTTCAGTTAATTATACTAGATATTTTTATATCAATCAACCACTAGATTATTAACTGTAACAAAATTATGAGCTAATAGTTGATTATCAATTAATAATTAGATTATCAACTTATTTTTTCAAACAGAGCTTTATTCAGGAGATTAAGATCTTGATGCAAAAAGATTAGCATGTTCTTCTGCGGCATGTTTTTTGACGCAAATTTTGGAAACCATCGGTTAGTTTACTCTTCTGCCAGCCTTCGTGATTGGTTAGTCTGTAATATATGTGGTATTTCATTTGATCGTTCAGTTGCTGCTTAGCTTCTCAGGTTTTTTATTCACATTCGGAATGAAAAGAAACACATGCACACACATATTATAGTATAAAAGTTATTTTATTTTAAGTAGATTTTTCATTATATTAAGTTTTTAAAAATATTTTGATAACTTTAAAATTTTAATATATAAAATTCATTTCACATATAGCAAAAAATTATCTAATATAAATTTTAAGAATAGAATAATATATACATTGATTAATTTATAATTTTTATTTAAATTATAAAAAACACATTTGTTTTATAGTGCCTTTTGGAGTGCCTTAGAAACATTGTATATATAATGCCTTACATAATTCTTAATGATATAAAAAATTATCTCTAAATATAACTAGTAAATATATGTATAATTATACATTACAATGAATCTTACATAATATTTTTTGATTTTATATATTAATTCAATATCTCAATATATATATATATATATATATATATATATATATATATAGACTTTTTATATATTATATTGATAAAACTAGATCAATAATTTAAAGTTACATATTGCAACAAATAATATATATGAAAAACTTTTAGTTCAATATATAAATGAAATAGTCTCTAGATGTAAGTAGCAAATTTATCGAAAATTATATATTGTAATAACTTTTCATGTTTTGAAAGTCAATTCTATATTTCATTATGTAATATACAAAATTTATATATATTTGATGATTTTTTGCAAGTTATATTAATAAAAATATATATTAAGGTGAAAAAAATTCAAAATATATATTGCAATAAATAATATTTAAGTTTTTAATCTAGTAAATAAATATATCTATAATAACATGTTACAATAGTTGGCTACAATGTACTAACTGTATTGTATGAAACTGTTGGCCCTAGACACCAATAAGGAGGTTGAATTGGTGTATTAAATATTAAAATTGAAAAGAGAGAAGAGAAATAAGATTAGAGGAAACACAAAATTTATAGTGGTTTGAGTATAATCGACCCTAAGTTCACTCTCCAAATCTTCGAAATTGGGTATTCCACTATCTTTTAAAAGTGTTTTTAAACTTACACTAAACTTTTACACTTGTGTTTTGAAGGCTCACACAACAACCTAAACACTTGTGTTTTTAGGCTTGCACAACATCCTTTACAACTTGTGTTTTAACAGGCTCACACAACAATCTCTCTTAGTGTTTTAACAGGCTCACACTATAAGCTATTACAAATTGGTGTTTATGCTCACACCCAACAATGACTTAAAGAGTAACAAATAGTGAGTAGCAAAATTGTAAGAGTTTGTGTACAAAAAATTCTCTTTTATTTACATATGTTTGGTGAGGTATTTATAGGCTCTACCCACCAAAGAGACGTTGCAATAAAACTGGTACAAAATCATCAAAGTATGCTAAACAGATTTTCGCATTAAATTATTGACAGTCGTTTCGCGGTCACTACTACTTATTCGCGATCGCAAATTCCAAATTTCATAAGGAAAACCTCGTTTGTGTCTAACCACGTGGTAGATTTTGGTTAGTGCACAAGGAAAACATAGTTGTTGTCTTTCACCTGCTCTCAAAAGTAGCGGTTGCGATTTATCTTGTATCAGACGCAACTTTAGACGCAAATTCCTCTGTCAAAAGTGTTCATCTTCTTCAATTGGGTTCGCGGTCCCTACCAACAAGTTTCCATCGCGATTTTTGACTTCCAACGGTTATCTGGGATACTTGTCAAGTTGTGATTGTGGACTTGTTTGCATCTTCAGTTACTTCAAAATTCGCGGTCGCGACTGAGGCAAACTTTACATTGCAAATTCATTTGTCACTTTTGAAGTTCTTTCTTTGGATGAGTCACGACCGAGAATGACTTTGCGATTTCGTCTGTCTGATCTTCTAGCAAGTCTTCTAATGGATCGCGGTCGCGAATTTTAGATTGTGGTCATAATTTATAAGTTACTTCACATACTTTGAAGATTAAAATTTCTATCAAACTTTTAATTTAAAGACTTTCACAAAAACTGCAAAACAACACTAAATAGAAACATTAAAAATGATCAACCCCCCTTGTCAAGATCAAAAAAGGCCCAAGACTTTGGGTTAACTACCCTAGTCTAACAGAAATATTCCCATTTTCAGAGATTGGCTAACATTGCAATAATTGAAATATTGTTTTAACAAATAATAATTGTATTGATTACGTTTATGGGAACATTGGTTTAGAGCATTCATACGTGTAAACTGATTATATTTAGATATTTATTTTAAATATATAATTATTTAACTTTAAAATTTGTTGAAATAATTATATATTTTTTATTTTATCCAATTATAAGATTTAAAAAGTTTGTATGATCAAAATTGGAAGTTGCATTTTTGCTTAAAATTTTTTTCTTGAAAAAATACTATCATTCGTTCAAATTAATAGTTATATGACATTTACAATTTAAGATAATAGTATTGAACAACTATGATTAAACATAATATAATAACATAATATAAAAATTTGAATAATTCAACTTATTATTTAAGATCTTTTTCACACTGTTTTGAAAAATTTTTAATGTCATATCATCATTATGAATGAAACTTTTTAATAAAATTATCATAGAAACTTGAATAATCATATCATCGCAAAAACTAGATCAATAATGTTCTAAAATCAATTGATATCATTTTCATTTAGAAAATATAAATAAAAAATTATATAAGTGGAGAAGATATCTACAAAAAAATAAAAGAAAAAAATAAAAGACAAATTTATCAATAAAATAATATATTTAAATTTATTGAAAGTAATAAATAATAAAAAAAGAAAATAATGAGTTACTGTTAGTTAATCACTGACGACTCTAAACTAAAATTAATATATTTTTTTCTTAAACTTAGTGATTGTCTTTTAATGTATACTTGAAAATTGAAATAAATCTAGTCTACTTTAATGTGAAATATATGCATCACTTAATATCACAAAATTTCACTACAACTAGTTCACACTTGGAATTATTTGTAGCCACGTTTGGTTGCCAAATTTGATTGTATTAATCTTTCTCATGCATCAGCTGGAAATCAAGGTGATGGCAAGGATGATACGGTTTCTAATACTCCACTAATGTACTTTAAACACGCACATCACAATCATATCTAAAATTCTAATTTTACACTCATAGAGTAGAAAACACAGTTTTGACTTGGTATTCTGATCAAAGGGTTATTATTTAAAGGTGTTGGTTGGGTTGACTTGAGGTCATTGAACATAGTAAAATATTATTCTAAATATAAAGAACCGCAGGAAATGCAACACCTGCACAATTAGCCGCCCATTTAGGAAGAGTACAAAGCTAAAGTTTGCTAATTTGTCGCTCTTCAGTACCCTCTGAGACGATGTTCCTAAGAATAAGAGCCATTGAATAAAAAGTTTATAATTGTGACCCTCCGATTTTTTTTTGACTCAAACAGAAAATTATAGTCACATCATTGTTTGTGGCTATAAATGATGACATTAGCAAAAAACGCATAGATTTACCAAAAAGTCCTCTAAAAGCCTTAAAATTTTGATTTTTTTTTTTATTGTCTCTTGCTTGAAGTGTCTCTTATATAAGAAGCGCTTTGTATTTTTTATACAAACAGAAAACTCGTTGTATGCTTCTTTTTTTTTTTTTTTTAACAGTCAAAGGGCCTGAATGATGAGGAAAATCCACTACATAAAAAAATTAACTTCAAAAACTAAATTTTAATTTCATTAAATCAAACACTTACTTGAAGATATTAAGTCTACATAATTGAATCAATTCTTATTTAAAGAAAATAAAACCTAATTTATTAAATCAAACCATCTGTCCCTACATCAAATTAAAACCTAATTTTGAAGAGATTAAACTTTAATTAATTTATAATTCTATTAAATTGAAGCTTGATTTAATGATATTAAACAATAATTTCATTACATCCATCCCTACTTTAAAATTAGATATTAAATTGAAGCTGGATTTAATGATACTAAACAATAATTTCATTACATCCATCCCTACTTTAAAATTAGATAATGAACCTTAATTCTACTAAGTGGAACCCTAATTTGAGAATTTTCACCTTAATTTATTATATATATATATATATATACTTTTTAAATGTCCATTTTCATATTTGTTTATGTGGATCATATAATTTTATTTTATACTAATTTTTTACTTAAATTGAAATAAATTATATGCATTTTGTGCACTAAAATTTTTAATCTATAAACAAGAAGTTAAATGTGAGAGTCCCAAATGCAATAGTGACATCGGACGTGGCCATCTCTACAGGTGCTTTATTTCCTTTGCACATTAAGCTTTAAGAACTCAAAATGAGAGATTGCTAAGAACCACAAACTCAATGAAGATACGCTGATATCAATTAATGATATCATAAATGCAATCTCTTTTTAAATTTAGATGTATTAGCGTGTAATTGATTATTTAAATTAAAATTTAACTAAGAATATAATATCATTAATTAATATAACATATTTTTATTAGATTTATCTATAGATAATGCGACATCCTACCTACCTAAGAATTTCTGTTAAATAAAAGTGGGGCCAACACGGGAAGAAGGAAAATTGTTTCGCATTTCATTTCTATGAAGACTCTGTTAAACGGGTCCTACCTATATGGGTATTTTGGGCCAACTAATTGAATCAAAGTCTTTACCATAGTTAAGTTTATGGTCATGATTTGTTACAACTCATCCAATGGCTGAAATTTATTTAGTACAACATGAAATTTATTTTGTTATAACATGTACCAGTTGCATATAAGCTGAACCCTAAACAAAGATAAACCAGCACCCATACATACTATGGCGAATGGAATATAGGGTCTTGGCTTTGAAAATTAATTTTGAACCTCCATTTACGTCACGAGTCAAATATAATTTATGATTCTTATTTTAGATTATTATATAGTTTTTTTTAATAATTGTATGTCGTTATAACGAGAACAGGCAAATATCATTAGATAAGTGGACATATTTAAATTTGGACCCTCCATTTCATTTGCTAGATGATTTAATAGGAAGATAGTAAAGTTATTATATTAGGAATAATCAATTCACTATTTTATCTGATTATGATTCGTAACCTGTGTAAATAAGACATGTGGTCTGGTTAGTGGGAGTCCAAATGGTAAGGCAACCATCCAATCCAATAAGTCAATGAGAGTTCAGTGAGTGGTATGCAAAAGCCCCACATCGTTGTTGTTTCTTTCTGAAAAACCTTGGCAGAATTAAACTTAAATATGAAAGCGAACAAACACCTAAATTCTTAATGTACAAAATTAGCTACACCTCTTGTTTTTTAAGGGTCCCCAGAATCGGCAATGTGTAAAAAGATTGCTATATTATTTGGGACCAAATATTTAACTTCTTGAGAAGTCGGCCAGAGTAATTCCTTCAACAAACACAAAAAATAGTCCTCCGTCTAACTATTCTAGTCCCTGTTTCTTGAGACCGCAACAATTATGAGAGATGGTCCAACTTACTCATGAGTTTCGAACTGGACAATCATGACCTGTCACTGAAAGAGATACTTCTGTAATTTGCAAATAATTAGGCCACCTATTGCATGATGTATACAACAAGCCAACTATAACACAGGTTCATATTTCCGCTGCTAACTATAATACCCAACAAGCCAAATATAAGGTCAGATTCCTACTCCCACCAAATTTGAATTTGTAATTTCATGTTTGTTTTATGTGGAAGATACATAGAGGCATGGGCAACCCACAGTAGGTTAGACCGACTGAATTTCTGTGGTGTCATTGATATAGTCTTTACGCTTATCAAAGATCTTGTCAAGGATTTTGTGTGATTCAGCAGCATTCAATCAGTTCAATCTTTTCCCATATGTTCAGGAGTGTTTAAAGGCTCGAACTCACTTGTATTTGGTATGATGTAATCAAAAAAATTTTAATTTTAATAATTTAATTAAGTTTATATTTGATTACACTCCATTACAACTAATTACATTCTACCAAACAGTTAGTTGGGATTGTGGGATGCTAACAGTAACATGCAAATGAATTAGAAAACAAGGAAACTGTATAGAGCTGAATAGTGAGCCAGCAAGCTACCTAAATATCATCAAGAAAGTTGAGTCATTGCAATTATTGAGCTCAAGAATCACCAGCTCTTTTTCGTGTCCATTTGGTAATAATTGAAGATGGGCTTTTAGAGCATATGAACGATGCATGCTTGAAAGGAAATATTCTGTACCAAGACCAGAATTATTCTATTACCTGACATAAGAATGATTCCTACTATAATCACACCTTTTGTTTCCTTTTCTTTCCCGACATGCATCATTGCCTCCTATTTCACCTTTAAACCGACACACATACACACCCCCCCACCCTAATTTGACCATTGTTTTTAAGGATGCATTCCAAAATAAAATAGCTTAACTTTGGAGGTGAAAGAATACATCAAGAGAACGAGTGGCGCATGTACCCAAGGTCGGCTCAATTCATGGCTACACAAGAAAGAAAAGACGAGAACGGAGAAAAAAGGGAAAATGTGCAGTGAGCTTGAGGATCAAGTAAATTACTCGGAACAGATAGGAGGCTAAGTAGTAGTGTTGTCAGAAAAGGGGATCATGAGAAGAGCACACTAGTTATAGGATAAGAAACCAGTATTTACATTCACAAACAGATCAAAAGCTAGTAACAGCTACAATATCTAATTTACAATGAAACTGTGAAGAAATGACGTGGAAAACCGCTCAACAAAGGAATATGAATTCATAATCCTAGTTCAATATTCTACACAAAATACTGAAGATAATAATGATAATTCATAACGTGATCCGACATTCTTAGGTTACCCATTGTTCATCACCTTATCCAGGACTATGTTGAGGTCCACTGATTGCCCATTCTCTGTCAATTTTTTCACTGTTGCTCTTACCAAGTCTCTTCGAAATCCCATTGCAACAACCTTGTCGATAACATCATCAACTGGCGCGCTGTTTCCACTCCCACTAGAGCTTGATTCACTGTCTACACTAGAGGCTGTTGGAATAGCATGTTGTAGCATGCGGGCAGTCGGCAATTGTGAGAAACTAATTTTTCCACTGCTGACTGGAGGAGATGCAGAGGACTGAAAGGGTTTCATTGTTGAACTGCTAGTGTGGTTAGGGGCACTGTGACGATAAAAGTCCACAATATTAGTGTACCTCTGTGGTTGTGGTCCCAATAATTGTGAATTTGCAGAAAAAGACTCTGCATAATGCAAGGTTGAGGGCTGATCAGCAGAACAAATTTGAGGAGAGAGAGGCCTATCATGTGGCAGAGAGGATCTGTGGATACATTGAGATGACCCATAAGGGATTGGTTCAGGATTATGGCTATGGACTCGAGGATTAACCAATGTAAAAGGTGAATGCACCTGAGGCAAATGAGGTAGGTGTGAGGTTGGGGGACGATAAGGTGGTAGTTGAGAAGGCAGACGAGTACGAGGTGCTACCGGTGACTGCTGCATTGGAGGTACATATTGTTGATGACTAGTTCCTCGAGACGCAACTGGAGGTTGGTAGTAAGATTCACGTTGTGGACCAGAAGGGACTATATTCTGGGATAACTGGGAGGGAAGATGTGGTAGTGCTGCTACTGAGGGAAGTTGAGATGCTGAAGGAGTGGGAACTCGTGGTGCTGTGGTCGCAGCTGGTGCTGGAGAATGATTCTGAAGAGGAAAATTAGTCATATTAGAAGAGAAACCAAGAACTGGCTGTGGATAAGCAACTGGAACTGGAAGAGGTTGGTTGGGTTTCTGAGAGACTGATGGCAATGCTTCTGCACCTGAATTTGATTGAGCAGTACTGTTCTGCTTTTCTGATTGCATGTCATCCTTGAGCACATGAAGCTTTGCAAGCCACAGCTGAATCTCAGATATCTCTTGTTTATCCCTCAAATCTTTGATCCCACCCTGAACCTGCAAGAAATTTGAAAATTGCATTTATCATTCACGGAATTGCTGTGTTAAGAAGCACAAATGTCACGGGCACAAACAGTTGTCTGATAATCCAATTTCTCCTACGAAGATTTGAAATTGTCCTCTACTGAGAGATATCACTCATTCAGTGAGCAAAAATTCATATACGCACTGTAAGTTCCTGTTCATTTCTCTCTCTTAGACTATCGTATTTTCATTTGTATTTGACCCTTCAGATTTTTTGAACAGCTAAATCTCTCAGCTTTTACACTTTACCTTCTCAAGATAAGGCCTAAACTTAAGCATTCAATTTAATAAAGACTACAAGTTGTTTCCTATTTATCTTGTTTTATTGAGGATTTAAAACACAGCCTGTCTGATCCAGAGTACAACAGTTTGTTTAGATCCTCGCATAGTACAACATGGAGGGATGATAATTCTGGCTAGATTTGGATTTGTTTTGGAAGTTCAGATGAACAACTAAGGTTTATAAATTGAGAAACAAAATTACAAAAGGAAGAGAAGACACGTAGCCTGTTTGCAATGCAAGTAAGGGACTGTGAATAGTAAAATAAAAGAGTGTAGGCTTCAGAACAATCACACCTAAATCTTCTTAGACATCACACAGAAGGTTCTCATCCACATAGCCCCTTGGTTCAATTGCAAGTTGTAATAAAAAAGAATGATTGTTGGAATTTTATTACTCAAAACTAAATAAGAAGCATTACAAGCATGGGAATTCATAAGCTCAAATTAATCCTAAGCATTAAAAAAGCATTGGACTCTTAGAGATAGGCATAATGATAATACTTAGTATTCTGAATCAATATAGCTAAACGGGTTAACATTTTCATTGACCATTAAAATCATATACACCTAAGCAGCCTATTCAAACAAAGATTCCTCTCAACCTTCAAGATGCAAACAATGGGACCAGAAGCTAATTTTTATTGGTTTATAAAGACTAAAAAGTCCACAACAATGTCCCAGATAAGCCCAAGAGAAAATCCAGATTTATTCTAGCTTTCTCAAGTTTCCAATTTGATTTGTCTAGTGCTCCTTGTTATCTGCATCAGGTGCAAATAATTCTAGATGCATATTGAATCAGCTTACATACTAAGCTTGCTTGCACTTAAAAATATTTAATAGGGGATTTGGGAAAAGGAAAATGTGCAAGGACATGGTATCTAGTATAAGAATGCTCCCCTAAGAGAGAGGTTTTGTTTTTTTAAAAAATTTTGTTGGTTTCCATCTTTTCTCTATTGCCATAACTAATTCACCTCTTGCAGCAGTTTGCACCCAAATTCTATCCCTCAAATGAACTGTTTCCCTTAAGGCATTACAGTGCAGCAATTTAACCCTATTTCTTACCCTTGTATTGGATGAATTATTAATCTCATAGTCAACACCCTAGAATGATATTTTAATAGAATCCTAAGCCATTCTATCCCACTGCTATATTTCCTCAACTTACCAAGAAATTTATTTGGTTATAACTTATAACTAAGGCCTTTTCAATAGAAAACCAGAGGATTATCAAAATATACTTGGCACAGTAAACCATAAAGTCCTAAGTTGACCTGCCATAAAAAATGAAGCCAACATGACTAAAAGGGGAAACTTCATTTTTACCACAATATCATCTTTGTTGCCAAGATATTATTTATTATAACTTTAGGTTTCCAATCGTATTTCCCTCATCTAGCCATGCAATAGAGGTGTTGCCACAGATTTATCAGTATTAAGCTTCTGTTAGATGGGTTAATTGTCACGCAGGTTTCATAATGATATTTAAAGAATTATTATCAACAGTATTGGCATTCTACCAAGCACCTTTGCCTAGCACTAGTCAACTAAACCAATTGAACCCACAAATTCTAGAACCTTCTTTCTCCAATTCCACTTCCAAGCCCTAAGCCCCAGTTTTTCGAAGCCCTAACTTGCAAAAAATAATGCAAGGGATGTGTTCTACATCAACCTGTTGGTATTTATGTATCCATACACAAATCGAACTAGAATGAGAAGAAAAAGGCCTAAACCAACTAAAGAATGTAAAAGTTTAAAATGTACCTCTATTAGAATAGCCTCTAGCTCCCTTAGCTTTCCATCAGTCCGTCCATGACTAAATTCAATTGCTTCCTTCAAGTCATCAAAGGCATTTTCTAATTGGCGTGTTCTACTTTCCATCTGAGATACTCGTGCACTAAGGCACTCCACTGAGTGTAGTAAAACATCAGCATGTTCCTTCAACTTTTCATCAATCATGGAAATCAATTCTACACAACTGGAAATCCCAACTTTCTCACCAGAGAATTTTGGAGAATCAATGTGGTCCATTGAACTCCAACCCTGTAAGTGATCACCAAAGCAACTGTTTCAACATTTTAAATCAAATGACACCAAGAACATAACGCCAATTGCAGTAAGTTGAATAGAGTTTCAACAAATACAGCAGATTACTATTTTGCAAATTGATCACAAATGATATGTTTTTAACATTAACTCAAAAAAGAAAAACGGAAAATTAAGCTGATTATTTAGACAAATAATTAAACAATACGGAAAACTGAGTCAACTTCAGCTAAATCAATCCAGCTTTTCAGTAGCATACAAATCAGCTAACTTTCTGTTTAAACAAAAGATAACGTAAAGTTCGAATCTTTATCGAAAAATCCAGGAAGGCGAAATTCAACTAATAAAAGGGTTCCATAAATGTGCATTTTACTCGCAAAATTTTAAAACCCAATTTTAGTCTCATGATATTTTCAACATTTCCTAGGCAACAAACGACATATTATAATAAAAAAAGGGGAAAAAAAAACAAATCTAGAGAGGAAAGTACTCTTAGGTGGGTCCCATCCTGAGCTTGTATTTGGGAGTGAATCGGATGGAATTCGAAACCTTGATCCTCATCGTCTTCTTCGTCATCGTCTAAGAATCTGCGGGTTCGATGATTCGAAAGTTCTGTGATTTGCTTGTCCATGTAGTTGGACGGATTCATCTTCTTAAGTTCAATGTTGGAATCCTAAGTTGAGAAATCAAATCAGAGCATATGGATGAATGATCCTGATGATTTTTTTGGACGCCAAATAACAATCGGGATTCTCAGTCCGAGCCCGGCTGCGATGTTCCTGGTTCGTTTATTTCCACACCACTGAATGTGAGCACGTGTCACACATTTTCTGACATGGCGCGAGTTAATCCTTACATGCTGTCAATTCGCGTGACATGGCTGTATATGATTGACGCAAATCTAAGACTATATAATATTGCATGCCACGTAAATTATAACAAGGCATTAATATACTTTTTTTAAAAAAATATATTTAAATAATAATTTATTAATATATAATAATTTATTATTTTAAATAATTTTTATTTTTAATTTAATTATTGTAAATATAAAATAAATTATATACGTGATTTAATATTTTATACTATGACACTATAAATATATAATACCATAGAACACACTCTAAGATAAATGTTGATTTGAAACATTTATAGAAAAATAGTTATTTATATTTAATATAAATAAATATTTTATATATGATAAATTAATAATATAATAACATATACTATATTTTAAATTAATAATATAATAACATGTACTATATCTTTATTTTTTAAAATATATAAATATTTGTATTTTGTTTATATTTGCATATATCGGAAAATGCAATAAATAAGTGTTTTACGTGTTTTTAATTTTGATTTCAGTATTGTTATAAATAATACTTTCATTTTAATTTTAAATATTTTTATTTTTATGTCCTTTTATTTTTTTATTTCTATAATACAAATTTGAAATAATATTTATAACTATTATTTAATTAGTTTAATTACATAGTATAAAATATCAATTTACTTATTTTATTATAAAATTTTAATCATATTTCGATTTTTGTTTAAAAGAAAATCAATTCATTAAACATCAACAAAACAGAACAGCATTGGACAGCTTGGCTCTAACAAAATCGGGAGCCACATTCCAGGTAGTGAGGTTAGCATTCCAACGAGATGCTCTTGCAATGGCATGGGCCGTTTCGTTGGTTGAATCAACGCAACAGAAAAGTGAACTTCACACGCCAACAAATCAGAACAAGCAGAAATAATGCTGCCAGATTCAGTAATGTCAGCATGGTTGGACTGCAAGTGTAACAACGGCCATTTTTGAGTCCAATTCAAATATAACTCCGTGGTATCGCAATTCTTTAACCCAGGATAAAGCCTCCTTTAGACCGATTGTCTCTAGTTCATGAACAGCCAGAATACCAGACCTTGTTAGACAATGACAGGCAACAAAACACGCCAGATCATCGCGATTAATCATACCAGCACCAGTTTTCTTTCATTCTTAAAAATTGCGGCATCAACATTGAATTTCAGGAACCCAGCAGGAGGTTTCCTCCAAGCATTAATAGAAGAAGGATCAATGGGAGTGTGAGGAACATTTTGACTCATTCTTGCTCAAACCCAGTTACAAAGAAACTCAATAGCAGCATGGACCGTTTGAGATTCAGATTGATGGAAACCATTTCACAACTTAGAATTCCTTTGTCTCTAAATATTCCACAAAATAACACACAACTTACCAACCACCGCTATATCATCAACACAAAGAACATTGAAAAGTCAATAACTCGCTAGCCTATCTGCCATCTCATTCACCAGACCCAACAAATTAGCAGCAGACCAGGCTTCTGTAGCAAAAGGATATGAAATAAACAAATGCCAACTATTCTCAATACCATTGCAACTAGGGTGAGCAAAAACCGGACCGAACCGAGCTGGTTCGGTTCGATTCAATTTGATTTTTTAATAAAATCGGTTTGTTCGGTTATAATTTTAAAAAAATTCGATTTTTAGTTTTTTGTTTGATTTTTTAGATTGAAAATGAACAAACCGAATTAACCGAAATAATTAATAAATGAAACTAATTTGAATTGAATCAGGTTTAAAATATATGTAATTTAATTGAAACAAATCAAACTTAATTTTTATAAGATCGGTTCGATTTATAGACACATAAATTTTGGTTTACTCGATTCAATTAATTCAATTTTTTCAAAAATTTTAATTCGATTCGATTTTAAATATAAAAAATGTGATTTATTTAATTTTATAAAAAACAGAACTGATCTGATCGTGTTCACCCTTAATTGCAGTACATGGTACAAGAAAAGAAGTATTTATAGCTGTTGCTGCGACAGCTATCTTGGAGGCAAAACATCTCTACCGCCAAAGGAAACATCTTATTTTGATTTTTAAAAATTTTAATAGGTTGTATTCTTTATTAATTTTAAGTTTATTTACAAATCTTAATTTGGTTAATGATTAATTTATATTCATTTTCCCTTTGTTCTTCACATTTTTTCTCTCTTCCTCCATACCAAGAAAAAAAAACTCCTATTTATAGCGTCACAATATTTTTTAAAAATTTCTAGAGAAATTAGTTTTTCTAATTGATTTTGGACAATATTAAAGGAAGATCTCAATTTAGAGAAAATTTTCCAAATCAAATCTTCTAAATAAGAGAAGATTTATTATGAAAATAAAATGTAAAAGCAGCTCCTTCTTCCAAATTTATCAGACTCAAATTGGTAAGTTGTGTCCAAGCCTTATTTCAGCAAACTTTCTGCTGCAAACTTTACTTCTCCTCTTTTTATCTTAAAATTAAAAAATATTGCAAATTAATATCTAATCTTTTTTTTTCAGCCTTAATGTACCTGAAATATTAAATTTAAATTTTTTAATATAAAATTCAATAAAAGTTAGAAATTAAACACACATAATGAAAAAATCACCATAAATAAAATATACACTTTTATGTATTCTTGGTAGGAGCCATGGGAAAGCTGAAATTGAGCCTGACCGGTTACGAAGTAAAAGAGGTTACAATGATGAAAGGCCAGGTTCGACAGTTGCCGTGCGCTCGGTGGAAGTTGGAAAATTTGTACACGTAGAACAAGTGCCTTTGTGAAGTGACATTTGTTGAGGACAATTTTATATTTCACTAAAAGCGTTGCAGCAATTGAACTTCGCACAATCAAGAAAGAAAGAAAAGAAATGAAGAAGAGCGAAAGCAGATCAAAATCAGATGGAAACGACTGTGTTTCGTACAGCGGCTACAAAGAACAAGCAAAACGGCAGCGAATAACAACGGTCATAATTACTAAAGAAAAGCCAGCTATACTACGTGGTTTCACTTTAAACAATGCAACACTGTTTTGATAAATACGACGTTCATCAACATTGTTTCTTCTTTCCTTCGTTTCTTCCTCCTCCTCTTCTTCGCAGCTCAAGATTGGCGGGAATGCAACTGATTTCTGTTAACTAACTTATCGAAAGATGTCAAATGGATTAGGCCTTGATTTCAGTGCATACCATGTCAGTAACTGTTTAGCTATAGTTTCTGTACATAAAGACACTATCTTTGATTCAATAATATGATGATTTTGCGATTTCATTGAATTTCTTCCTTTTAGTTACAAGTTCAATGATAAATATGGGGTTGATATATCAAAATTTTAAATTATATATATTCTATCTAATTATTTATAATAATTTTATTAAAATAGAAACTCAAATATTTATTAAATTTCATTTTTTTATGTGAATGAATTTTCTTATATGAATATGTATAATTTAAAAATATTAACAGTAGTCAAAATGTATTATACATTTACTTTAATTTCAAATGCTTTATAATTTTACATCATAAATCATTATCACTTACAGCTATAACAACTGAAGTCTGAACTTTCACTGATATATATATATATATATAAAATCGATAAAAATGATATCAGTTGAGATAAAAGAAGTTTAGTCCATTCTTTAATATAATGATGGTTGTAAACAGAAGGGGAAAAAGATTTATTACCATTGCGGCAATTATAAACTGGCAGAAATAAATTGAAATTAGCGGTTTTTGCTTTTTTCCTTGGCATTTAAAACAAGTACTCAATTACGGACAATCTTGAAGAATTAGGCCATGGAACTTGAATTGTCACCGTTTGCTCATCATAGTTAAACTCCGCATCTACCCCATCAATCTTGCAAGCCACTGGTTCTTCTGAAGCAAACACCTTCATTTCTCCTGTTCCCTTGACACCAGTTCTTACCAAATTTTCGTCATCATCAGTGGCAAGTGACTGGATTGCACCACCAGAATTAAGCATGTTCACTAGTCCAACGGGAGCAAACTGGACTACTTTCCTGGGTAATAGCGTCACAGGAGAAAATGTAAGTAACTCATAGTTAAACGGTTCAAGTGATATTTCTAAGTAATCTGATGACTTGAGGAGGTTCAGTTTCTTTTTTTGGAACATATAAACAGCAAAAATGTTCACTCCTTTGATAGGTATTGGGTTCTTTGCACTGTTCCATTCAATATCTTTAGGACTTGCCAAGCAGGACACTGAGAGTGAATATTGGTTGGCACTTTTGTTTCTCCTAGATACAGGGCACCAACCTCCTCCTTGACAGTTAAAGATTCCTAGAACTCCAGTATACTGTTCAAAAACAACAAAGTTAGTGAAATTGTAATGGATAAATGATGGAGTTTAACATCTCAGATTTTTGTGAGCTAAGGTACTAATATTTTCTAGCTTTAGTGCGGTGAACAATATTCAGTTTCGATCAGTCAAGTTCTTACTTTGTTAAGAATCCAAATCTTGAGCATAGTTTTTCCATCGTGTAATGGATCTTCAAATAGGCAATCTCTGGTAGGAAGTGCATAATACTGGCAACGTAAAATAGAACCATCAGTCAAGGCTATCCGCTTGAGCAACTTGAGGTTATGTTTGCCAACAGAATCGCTGATATAAATTGGTCCTCCAGAAATAGCTCTTGATGCAGCATGGAATTCTGCACAAGGGTGGGTAGACTGGAACATGTCCCAATCTGGGTGTATGAAATTGCCCATCCACAAGCTATTGTAGGCACAGTGCACCCTGTGACACCCTTGTAGCCAATATTGTAGGCACACTGCACCATGTGACACCCTTGTAGCCAATATGTCCCATTTGGGTCTCCTGATGGGTCAGTGCACCAAAAATCATCCCCTGCTCAAGGTAAAAAAGGGTGAGGGCAAATTTTCTTTTTTTGGAAAAATATTAAAGGGTGAAATTAAGGACCTACCAACTCGGCCAAGTGCTATGGCCTCTGTTCCAAGGAACATAAAATCGTTGCAATGCTCCATGCTAGCAATTACACCATTCCCTTCAAAATGTTTCCTCAGGGATGTAGTTAATGCTTTGTAATAAGCTTTAGCAAGCTCCACTCTACCACCAAATTCCTCTGATAGCATTTCCAACACCTGACAAACAACCTTATAGTTAAGAGTAGAAATTATACATCGAAAATATATATATAAATATAATATAAAGATATATAATAGTTTGACTTAATTATTTAATTAATTTGTTTTAAATGTTTAAAAATGGTTTATCTAAATTCATTAAACTCTATCCAATTTAACTAATATTATATAATCTAAAATCATTAAACTCAATTTATTTGTTGGTTTAATCTCTTACCAATTTAACTTAACTGACTTATTTAACAATAGTTAAAGCATAATTACAATTTTTTTTAATTACAGCATCACATATTCAATGAATTATTTTCCCTTATTCGATTTTTCCCACAATCCGCAGAAGCGAAATAGAATCAGATGCATCGAACAGAAGCAAAAGAGAGGAATATATGATTTTGTGATCAAAACAACCAAATTGGCATGATCAAAGAAACAGGACAACGTCTGAATACGCACAGAAATTTAAATTAAATCGCTCAATGAATCCATGAACTAATTAATTATCATATTAATTTAATTTTAAAATAAAAATTTAAAATATTAATAAAATAAATTTAAAATATTAGAATAATTTTAAAATAAAAATATATATTATTTAAATTTTAAAAATTAATTTAATAATTTAGTTTTTAATTTTTATCGAATACAACTCTTTAGCCAACTTCTTTCTTTTAGAACAATAAAGATCAATATTATAATATTAAAATGAATTCTACAGTAACAATTTTTATAATATTATAAAATAATTTAATTTAATTTAATAGTAAATAATAATTTCATTTAATTTATCAATATTATTTAATTTTGTCTAATCTAATAATAAATAATAATTTTATATAATCTAACAGTAAATTATTAATTATAACATTATAATATAATAACATAAACGATATTATAATGTTCATCAATATAATATTATATTATAATATCATGTTAATATAAGTTTTAAATATTTAAATAATAAATATGTATAATTATTTATTATTTTAAATAATTTTTTATTTTTAATAAAATAATTAATAAATTATATATAATTTAAAATTTTATTTGATAACATATAACCACAAAACACACACACACACACACACACACACACATATATATATATATATATATATATATATATATATATATATATATATATATATATATATATATATATATTAACAAAAATAAAATCACTTTTTTTTTTGAACGTCCACCCACTTTATCAAACATCTTATAGCATATTCCAAAGCATTAGTTACAAAATCAGCCAGGAGCCTTCCGCAGAGTACATGCATAAACGAGTCGAATGCGCCCAAAACCATTAACATAACAAAGCTAATTAATTAGTAATATAAAACAATTAAGAGAATGGTGTTCAAAAACTTACATGAATCACATCAACCTTGACTGCATCAACGCCCGACGACTTAAGATGACCGTGAAGTCCCTCGTGCATCTTGTGGGCTTGCTCTGGTGGGACCAACCCTACTCCATTCTTCACGATCTTATCCACTGCGAGATCTTCCATTGTCATTTGCAGTCCCTGTGACAATTCTGGGGTAATTACCCTACACTCAGGCATCCCTGGCACATTAGGCCTAATCCCACCCCAATACCCGCAAAGAGCATGCCACACATACACATGTTCTATGCTCTTAAACTCTTCTTTAAGGTCTTTAATAAAGGCACCCATGCCCTTATTATAGGGTACCGTAGGACTCTCATAGTCCCTGAATTTGTAGTTCTCTTCGAATTTTATTAACCTACAAGGCATTTGCTCCCCAGCGGTCGGTAACCGGGTCATCATCATGCCTTCTTGGTCGGTAACCTGGTCATCATCATGACATATGGACTGCCACCCATCGTCAATTAGTGCCATTCCTGGAGGGCACCCACCCTCCACTAGGCCCTTCACACCTTCCCATACACCTTTGGGTTGTACGTTGAGGTAAAATGCATCCCATGTACACCAACCAAATTTGTCTACTATACCTGGTGGTTTTTTCTCTTCTAGAAGTTTAAAGGTACCTAAATGGACCCTTATCACCTTCATGGCATCCTTAACCAATGTATAAGGATCATCACCTACATGCATGTACAGGTAACTCTTGAAGCTGGACAGACAACCTTTTGTGGACGCACTCTCCACACAGATGTCCACGTAATCATCAAGCTGGCTAGTCTGAAGAGATGCACTGAAGGGTCCTTCAAGGAGTGGAAGTAGAAGAACGTAGGGGCGTCCACAATCATTTCTGTCCAGTATCATCATCTGGTCTCATGCTCCACGTCTTTCCCGCTATTGCCAATCCAGTGGGTGGTTCACCAGACTTTGAATCTGAATTTGCTCATGAACCTTATGCCGTTTAGCTTGCCAATGGGGGCGACATGGTGGCTTTTGGGCTTCTCGGCTTTGAAGCCTACGAAGCAACACACCATGGTCTTGGTCTTGTTTGAAGACAGAATTAATGGAGACGGGGATGGTGTGGCTATAATGTTAATAGGGACTTGAGTAAGCATTGGATGGCCATTAGCAAGAAAAGTTGATCCTTCAAGACTTATTGACATTAGTTGCTGAACATCTTCAATCTCCATAACATCTAGGGCATTCTTGCTTAAGCTAGGAGCCATGGAAGAGAGATGGATGAGTTTGTTTGGCAATGGAGGAAGGGAGGGAAGTGGGCTTTGGTGATTGTGATCAGGGAGCAATAGAGGATCGTCTTATATAGAAGTTTTTTTTGAAAGGGGGGGACTGTAAAATCTAAAAGTGATATTTTTTACAAAAAAAAATAAAAAACAAAAAAATAAAAAAACTTGGTTGCGGTTGGTTTATAATATAAATTAGAACAAATTGCATGTTGAAGAGAATTTGATTTCACGTGCCATTTTTGTTTTGTACAAATGCCACATTGGCCGCAAATTGTCATTTCAGGACAAATTCTTATATGGTTCTGATTTATTGGATAAAGTAATGACACGTCGCGTTTGTAAAAATTATTAAAACATATTGTTATAGAAATCTCTTTATTAACGAAAGGACTGAACCTAAAAATATGGTATAAAGATCCATTTGCTTTAACACTTCTATTTTTGACCAAAAAAGATCCATTTTAATTGATATATGAATTGACTCAAAAATATTTTGACTACAAATTAAATAAAAATTATGTTTGATTTATGATAAATTCTAACTATAGTAAATTTATATGTGTTACGGAATGATGTTTAAATTGAGCTATATGTTACTTAAATTTTTTTTTTTTGAGCTCTATGTATGCATTTTTGTCCAACTAAAAAGAAAAAGAAAAGTAGTAGAACAAACAATATTTTAAAAATTAGTTTCGATTAATTGGTTAGATTGAAAAAATGAAAAATCAATTTATTTACTAATTTGATTAAATTAATTTTATTTTTAAATTATTTTTTTATTTTAAATATTCTATATACTTACATTTTAAAAATATTTAAAAATATTTAAAAAGTATTTTGATAATTTTTTATTTTAAAATTATTAAATTAAATTAACTAAATTAATTATATTGAAAGTTAAAAGTACTAATAAAATATGTTGTCTTGGACTACAAATTAAATTTGTGTACCCAAGTTGTCTTGGACTGGAAACCTCTAGTATCCTTGCCTGGCTTTAGTAAATATTTTCAGTAATTGTTTATTGGACAATAATATATCATATTTAAAGTTTATGTTATTTTTTATTTTTATAATTTTTATTTAAATATAATTATATATTCTTTATTTTTTATATTTTATTATATCACATTTAAATATTATTTTTTTGTAATTATATATAAAATTTAGATCAATTAACTAAATACCATTTTAAGTGAATATTATTATTATTAAAATTATATTTGATTGCTTAAACTTATAAAATATTTGTAAAAAATAAAAAAATACATATATAATTTGATATAATTAAATAAAAAATAAAATTAAATTTTATATAAAATTTGTAAAAAAATTATATATTTTTAAATCACGTCATTGACTAGTCGAGGGGCGCCACTGATAAATTTTTTTATTTATTTTTTGGACATAAATTGAGAAACAATCTTCTTTTTATTTTATTTTAATAACGTTATTCCAGATACCTCTGCTCTTTTTTTTTTTTTTTTCCCTTTCTTTTGGGTTTTTTTTTCTTTTGTCCAGCTTCTTCTGGAGATTTCTTTAATTTAATCCATGCCCTTGATTCCGGCTAAGGTTATGGGCCTTCAATTAGACTATTGTTCTCCTTTTAAATTTACTCGTATTACTCTTTTTCACCATGCAAATTGGCTCCATTGTCTCCCACTTTAACTACAAATATCATTCTTAAGCCACTCCTTTACTTCTTTTTTTTTTTTTTTTTTTTTTTTCCGAAGAAAGCCAGTTCTTTAGTTCTTGTTTGTAATATTATATTATATTTATCTACATATTTTATTGAAAAATCCACTTACATTACATTTATATTACTACATAACATAAATTTTAATAATAGTTGATTATGAACATTCTATTTTAATACTTTCTATTTCATTAATCTACATCATTATTTTAAATTTTTAATATTTTAAAAATTATATAAAATGATATTTTCCCACTACAAAACATGCCAACTATCTGTAAATAAAATACATTAAACATAATAATATATAATATAATTTATTTTTCAATAAAATTACTTTTATAATCCTTTTTTTTTGTCAAAATTACGTTTATGATCATATCTATAATTAATGATATAAATATATTAATAAATTTGAAGCACTTTTAATTTATAAAATATTATACTTAAAAAAAATCATTCACTTACATAAATTTAGTGATATATAATCTATTTTAGTTCATATATTATTTCACCAAAAATTATAATGTAATTCATGGTATTTATAGTGGCAAATGAATAGAGTTGATCAATTTGATTTAAATCAATTTTAAATCATAAATTTTTTTAATTTATTTAAATTAAATTATTTCAAATTATACGTTAATCAAATCATCATATCAATTTGCAAAATGAAAATTATATCATTTTTTGAATTTTGTGTCAAGTCACTTATAAATTTATTTTTTAACTTAAAAATAGTTTTTTAATTTTAAATAAAATATAAATATTTAAATAATTTAAATTGAGTCAATTGAATTGATTCTATAAATCAGACCGAGATCAAATTAATTCAGATTGACTTACAAGACAAGCTAAATCAACTCTGAATCAAATCAATTTTAAATTAGATTAATTAAGAGTTTAACATTTTAAATTTCTTTCAATTTAAATCAAATTCAATCAATTTTATTTTTAGATTAGACATATATTGCCACCTCTGTCCAAAATAAGACTATTTAATATTTTAACTTATTGATAAATGATCAGATAATGATTTTAACTATATAATGAAGCGTATAGGCTATAATTTTAGACAAATTTTAAATAAATCTTCCTACTATATTTCTATTTATGGAATTACTTTTTCTTAATTTTAACATAATAAATTTAAATTTAATTGAAAATAACTTTAAAATAAGAGTTTTAGATATAAAATAATCTTCCATCAACTTGAATAATATTTCTCTCTCCAAAAACAGATTTTTTTTTTTTCAAAATCTCACAATGACTTTAAATGAAATCTTAACAAATCTCCACTTTAACTCAATTTTTTTTCAATCATACATATTTGAGATTGAATCTTTGAATCTTTAATCTTTAAAGTCATGTAGTCATCTTGTATGTAATTTATTTTTTTTGTCTTTAAATCAATTTTACATTATTAATTTATCTGATCTTACATGAAGACCTCTATTTTAATTTCAATTTAAACAATCTTATATCATCACCAATATTATTATCAACTCATCTTATGACAATTTCCCTCTCAATCAAACTCATTAAGATTATTACCAAAATCTTTAATATCATTTTATTGTCTATTTACGTTATATTTAGTGCAATTGGAGAAATGTAAAAACTATGAAAAAATAAAGTAAAATAAATAGTGAATAATATTTTACGTGATTTATTATTTTAAGTAATATTAAAATGATAATTAAATACCTAATATTTTTATTTATTTCAAATATTTATATATTATTAAGTCATACTAATTAAATTCATCAAATCAATTAAACCTTGAACTAATTATGAAAACTGTTGGATGACCTATTTATTTTTAAAAATATTGGAACTAATAGCATAGAAGATGAGTTTACAGTAATTGTTGTATAAAATTTTAAATTATGTATATATATATATTTGTAATAATTTTATTAAAAATATAAATTATTTAAATTAATAAATTATTATATATATTAATGAAATTATTATTTAAATATTTTAAAATAATTGTAAATTATTATTTAAATAGTTAAAATTTATTTATTTTTAATATTCAATTTGATAGGCTTCATTTTGTTCTAATTTCTGTTCGAATGTCGCATATTTCCGCATGTTACGTATACTATAAAGTTCCAAAGAGTTTCCTCAAAAAAAAAAAAAAAAAAAAAGAAAAAGAAAATTCCAAAGAGTTCTCCCCAAAAACAACAAAGAAATTTTTAGAAACTTCAACGTCCAAGAGACAGTCAGGGTGGGCTTTACGGTGGAGCCGACTCATTACTTTCATCCGGACCCATATGACGTCGACCACAGCCATGCACCGACGGTTCTGCGGATGGAATCCGTGGCGGCCCTCCTCACCCAAAAGATAGAGTGCTCGAAACAAGATTGATTTCTTGATGTACGGCCATTATTTTTAGACAGCAACAAAACTGATTTCTCAAGTCTTTTTTTAATATTATTTTTCTCTTATTGTTGTGTCAATTTTAGTCACAACTCTTACTCTTATTGATGAAAAAATCATCAGTAGCGATATAACATTCCATTTTTATTTTATTTTGCCAATTTACATAATATTTACAACGTGTTTAGTATTATGATTATTATTATCAATATTAATTTTAAGAATAAAATTAAGAAAAGTTATTGTTGTCAAAAAAATTAAAAAGTTATTAATTAATTATAAAATTTCAATATAAATTTATGAATAAATAATTAATTTTAAAAGAATCTATTATCTTAAACATTGTATTGATAATTATTAAATTAAATCAATAATATAATTAAATTATTTCTATAAATAAATAAAAATACTTTTACCTTTTTGTTTGAAAAGAGATAAAATAAGAAAAAAAATAATGAAAATAAAGATTGATTACAACTTTTCACTGTTTGAAAATGAAAGAAAAATAAAGAATAAATTAAATTAATTCTAATTTTTCTCTCTTTATTTTTTTCAAAATGGAGAAAAAATGAGATGATTGAATGAAATTATGATAAATTTACATTTTTACTCTCGATACTTCTCTATTGAATAGGAAAAATATTATTTTTTCTCATTTTTTTATCTAAATATGAAAATAAATAAAAAAAATAAAAATTTTTTCTCATTTACTATTTATCTAAATATAAAGAGGAAAAATAGATGAAAGAAAATAAAATTTATTTTTTCTAAATAATTTCTCAAACATAGAATTAAAATCAAAATCAAAATTTGAAAATAATAATATCAAACATGCTCTTATATTTTATTTAATCCATTTTTAACTAATATTTTAGTTTAATATAATGATGATGATTACCTATTTAAAAAAAATGAGCTAATCAATACTGAAAAAAATAAATTGTCATTTTTTAATGGAATCCATTATTGTATATTTGACAAGTGGATATATATAGAGTTTATTATTATTATTATTATTATTATGATGATGATGATTTTAAATTAGTAAATTTGAATTTTTAACGTTTCTTAAATAATGTCATCTAGGACTGAAATGTATATTTATTTTATGGCTGAAATTTAATGTTTTCTTAGCAAGAAAATGAAAAAAAGAGAAACATTAATTGAATCACTGAAAATGAAATGAGAGGACACCAAGTCTTCCAAAAGGGGGAGTGACGTCAACAGGTGAAGAGATGAAACGTGGCGTGGCGCATGACTTGGAGCTGGCCCAAATGGCAGGCCTCCACCCGTCCAAATGGCTTTTCTCGTTTGCACTTTGCTGTTGCTTAACACGTATGCTCGTCACCTCTCCAAATGCTTTTTATACATCCACCTCGCGTTTGGCTCCTAAGTGTTTAAAGGATTAATAGAGTTTTTTAAAGTTAAAAAATTCTCATATTACGTTTGGAAAATTATTTTCCATGGTAAGATAGAGTTTTTGAAAATTTTAAAAAATCTTGCGAAACGTCATTTTTTCAATCCACCAAAATCTTTATAGAAGGTATTTTAATTTAATATTAATTTTTTTATTAAATCTTATCTTATAATCAAATAAGATAAAATTAAATTATTAACTTTACTTTATTAAATTTACCTTATCATGTTTTAAAAAACTTTATCTTAGCCTACCATTTTATTTTTCAAATAGGCTGAAACACATAAATGGCTTAGAAATAAAATACATTTTTTCATAAAATCATGATAATTTTGTAAAAACGCGCTAATTTATATAACCAATATACACACACTTTTGCACAATTCATGTGAGATTCCAAAGGACTAACTATTGTTATAATTTAATAAATTAATTAAAATATATATTTAAAATATTAATATAATAAAGTATTCATATAAAGTATGTAATTAAATTAATAATATTTTTTATTTTTAAAATAAATAATATATAAAAATTATTACAAGATAAAAATTATATATAAAAAGTATTATGACAAGATATAACCTTTTATTTTCATATTATAGACTAAAATGTAAAATTTAAATAAGTATTTCCCAAATCTAACACACAAAATTGTAGAGCTGAAAATTTGCTAAATGAAATAAATTTTGGATATTTTCTCTCATAGCATATAATCAAATTGGATTAATGAAAATCTCCTTTCTTTAATAATAAAAAAATATTGATGCATTGAAAAGTTTTATAATTTTAAATGTAGTATAATTTCACTTTAGAAATGTGAAATTTATATTTCATATTTTTATATAAATCATAAAAATGATAAATATTCCATTCACTCATGTGTTCCAAACCATAGCTAATAATCTCTAACACTACCGGTGGGAGGGGAGAAAATGGGTAAAAATCGGAGGGAATGGAAATTAAAGCTACTTTTTTGTTTCTTCCTCTTCATGGTTGGGGTAAAAAAAAAATAATAATAAAGAAAAAGAAAATTGAGGATTGAAAATGAACTGTGAGCCAGCCATAATTCATTTTGATTTATTTTCTTTACATATTTAGCCTATGTATAGAAACAAATCGAGTGTGGTAAAAAAAATAAAAAGAAGTAAAATATAAGGAATGAATTTTAAATTTAAAGAAAAATTTCTCTCTTTTTTTTTCTTGTTTGGAATGAATGAAAAATTGGAGACAGAAAAATGATTTAAAACTTATTTAATCATTGTAAAATTAAAATTTTATTCTTTAATTTTTTGATGAGAGTTAATCCCACAAGGATTTAGTTAAGAATGACAAATAGATCGATAAAGTAGAATAAAATAAGATTGATTCTGAATTACATTTATTCATAAAATTTGATCAAATTATTTTAGATTATGAGTGAATCAAATTGAATCATTGGATCAAAGTACATAAATAAATTCAAATCATTTTTCGAGTTCTGAATAGTTTTGACTTTTTAAAATAAAAAGTATCATTGTATTTTAATTTTTTTAATAATTTAAATTAAGTCATTCTAATTAACCTAATAGTTGGAATAACTCAAATAAACTCAGTAATTAATTTTAACTCTAAAAATTTAAATAATTTTTTTTCCACGAGTTTAAATTAAGTGAGAATCTGCCACTCCAATTTGAGCTATTTTTCATCCACTTTCATCCCACATATGAGAGCTAATATTCGGTGAAGTAAAATTTTCCATCCATTTTGTACCTATTTTATTTTCCGCTCACTCTCCGCCAAGCAAAGGAAAAATTTTCTCTTCTTTGTTTATTTTTCGTTGCACTCATTTTGACATTTTTCACTCACTCACAAAATAAAAACTTTAATAATTATTTTATTTTTCTCATTAACTTTACTCTCATTTTCTTTACTCGCATTATCTTTTCTTTTTTTTTTTTTTTTTGAGAAAAAGGGAATTTCATTAAGAAACTAACCAGGCAAAAAAATCCTGCTTAGCCAAGTCTACATGCTCACTAGGAAGAAGATTATACCAACTAAGGTTAAAAGTAGAATTATTAGGCAAAGAGGCAAGAAGAGCAATTTATTTTTAGATCGCTTGGACCAACAGAATCTAGAATTTGAAGCAAGAAAATGAGCCATTTTGATCCCTTCCACGCTTTCCTCACTCTTGGATTTTGCACAAACATCACCTCAATGTCTCAACCCAACCAGCCAGTTTGATGGAGAGGACCGAGTGCTCGCGAGTCACGTGCTTTTCACCATGTAGTCAAGCGACAAGGCGTGCAGTCTAAACACTCGTTAAATGCGTTGTTAACTATCTAGCCTTCAAGGACCGTTCAGATAATTGATGCTGGAGAACCCTTTTTTCAAATAACAACGACATGTCGTCTGTCTGTAAATTACTGCAGATCCTTTGATTCCTCAATTTCTAGGGTTTTCAACTACGAGAGAAAGTAATTGTGATGGAATCCCCAGAGAAAGTAAAACCAGAAGAAGAAGAAGAAAAAGATTCTTTATTTGTATGGGACGAAACCACTCAGCTCTACTTCCACTCCAGGTTTCTTCTTTAAACTACTCTGTAATTAATTAACCATTGATTAATTAACACTAACGTTGATCAAAATTTATATCTGCAGTGACCTTTTTCTTGGAAAAGATTGCAATTTTGGTGTTTGTTATATTCATTGTTCTTTTTAAATTCTTGTGGTTCTTGGCATATGTGAAATTCTGTTTCTTGATCTTTTATTTGTTCTAAAATCATTGAAATATTCATGCATGTGGTTAGATTTTTCGGTAAATTTATTGGTGAGTATTTTATTTTTTATTATTTATTTATTTATTTTAATTTGGTGTAGAAGTGGATTTTATCATGACCCTAGTGCTGGCTGGTACTATAATAGTAGAGATGGAGTTTATTACAAATTTGAGAATGGAAGTTATATGCTTTTAGAGTCCAACAAGGTAAGTGTTTCAGGTTTTCAGTTTGTTATTTGCCAGTCCATTCTTTTTCTCTCATAATGTTTGGCAATCTCTTATTTCTCCATCCCCTTTCTCTCCTTCAGGTTAATGAGTTGGAATCACATAGATGCTCTGGAACTGTACCTGATGATCCTGTTCAAAATGAGTCAACCACACAGGTTTATTGCAATACTGAGGATAATGTTCCTTCATTGCCAGCAAACCAATTGGATGCTTGCCAATGTTATGAAACTGTTCCCGATCAAAGTACTGGCGGTGAGTCACTCTCATGTGTCTATAAGAAAAGCTGATAGGTTGTGTTGCTTGTGCTCCAATCTCAAAATTTGTTGTTGGGAAAATGGCTTCTTAGGTTATAGGTCAGACTCCTTATTGCACGCTTACATTTTACCATAACTTGCTTTTATTTGCTGGGTCAAATGATCACATGACATATGGTCGAAAAATTGCCATGTGCTGTGTTTCCCATTAGGTGGTGATAACTAATTTTTATGTTCTGTGTGATGGTTCTTTGACTTTGAACGTGTTTTTGTACAATGTGAGTGGGCTGGTTAATTTGTATAGTACAAGGTTTCTGATGCAGGAGCATCAACAAGCGCTAAGTGACTGGACACGGATGAAAATGCATGATGAAGTCATTCATGAGCTGCAAATGAGGCAAGCAGCAGTAATAAATTTGAAAGTTTAGCTCAGCACAATAAATAAATATGCTAAAAAATGAGGAAGTGTGTATGGGAAGTTAACAATAAGAGCTACAGCCACGTGCGCCAGGGTTAAACTCTAGATTTGAATGGGCTCTTCAAATATGGTGGCTGGCTAAAAGTGTTTATGCACATTATTTCAGATATAAAAATTCTATTTACACCCACTTATGCAGCTTGCTGGAGGTAGAGTTTTATGAGAGAAAATCTGAGTTAAGACAAGCTAAAGTGTATTCTCTTTTTAAGTTCAAGCATTTGGCTTGGTCGTGTGAGTGACATCTGTGATGGCATTGAGTGGCTTCCATTGCCCGTGGTTGAGTGGCATCCCAGGCTATTTCTTTTCTTTTATTTATTTATTATATTGTTAGTTTGTGTGGTTCAGCCAATCCTGTCAAACTAACACTCTTTGTAATCCTTTGTTATTTTTATTGCAGAATGGAAGTCTATCTTGCTTGTGTTTCTTTTCTATTTATGTTTAATGATTTTCCAACAATTATGTGCTTCACTAGTGTGCATTAAATCTCTTCTAAACATCCTGCATCAGTCTCTTTCATGTAAACTTCTCTAATTGGAAACACTTCATGGCGATTTTGTTTTCCTTGCATTGTTGAATTCCTTTTTCTTTTACAACAGGATACACCGAAGATAAAACCGACCAAGCAGCGGAAAATCCACCTCCACCATCAGAGTGGTATGCTACATCTTTCGTTGCAAAACCGTTTGTCTTTCTATCAGATGCTGCTAAAGTATGCATTTTTATTAACATATATGCTCAATTCAGGTTAGAAGAAACACTTATCAACCTTTATTTGTCTGGGTATAACCAAGCAGTCAATAGTTATGATGTTTCAACAATGTCTTTGAAAGTCAATGATGGGGATAGCTTCAACTTTTCAGCTGATGGTTTGCCGCAATTTCATAAATGAAAATGCTTTACATTTCTGCTGTAAGTTGACGTTTTTTGACTCCCTAAATGATTTTGTATTGTTGAGGTGCATCTCATGTTGATAGTCAGACATTAGAAGATGGTGAATGGATCTCTGAACGCCATGGCAGCTTAACTGATCAATGCAAAAGCATCATAGATGAAGGTATTGCCTTTTACAGAGCTACTTGATATTCATTTCATGGAGCTGATGAGTGTCTTATTGTTCTTCCCTTTGCCTAGGTGCTTCTATATGTTTAGAATTTAACCCATTCAAGTAATTTTTAGATATTACTTTTTGATACTTTTATCACTTCACCAATACTGACCCGTTAATTACTCTCTTCAAAAGTTTTGCCTGAAAGAGGGAATTGTAGAATCGTGTTGTTTATGGTAGTTCACCTTCCCCCATTGTACTTTCTGGGTTGATGTAGACTAGGAGTTATAAGCTATTTGTTTGCAGATGCTTTAAAGGATGAAGAAAATTGGCAAGCTCAGTATGGTCAAGTAGTTCGTGCTGGGGAACAACCAATGCAAGATTTCCGTTTTGTGGATTTGTGGGACTGGGCAATGGTCACAGGTTCAAGAAATGATAGAAAGAGTCAGACAGCTAGGCTGGTTGGGCGACTGGTGAAATGCTCTACCAAGCTTCATCCTTCCATTTCTTCTTGCGGTGGTCTTTTTAGAACTGCTCCAATATGTGAAGCAGATCTTGACCTGGTACGAGTTAGAACAGGTTCGAATTTGCCTCCATTTAGTGGACAATGTAACGATCCTTGTATGTTGTGTGCCAGATTGATGTTTGCTGTCCTATATGCTCAGACTGGAAGAGTGGTACAGATGCTGTGAAAACAAAAATGAATGAAAACATATTATGAAAATTTTAAATACTTTCCATAACTATGTGCATGTGCTGTTGATGAGTTTATGAGGCTGGTCAAATGTCGTTTTGTTTCAGGGCAAGTATATAAGTTGCATAGTCCTAACGCAAGATACTTGGCTTCCTTGTCAAGTTATGATTCTTCCAACCCAACAAAAGATTGGGGTTTCCCCGAATTGTCAATAAATATTCAAGATATCTCCGTAGCACCATCCAGTGGGAAAAGTGAACAAAAATTGACTGGTGAAGATGTTGATTGCAAGGGCATGTTTATGTCACCCAATCAACTCTCTATATCCAAAAAGGTAACTTTTGTAATAAAGAAGCTTGGATTTAAATTGTTGACCTTATCTCATTGTTGTTAAATATTTGGAAGATAAAGGTATTAGAATCCCATGGGGAAATCTAGAAAAGATTCTGAACTCACTTTGATGGTATAAGTGACACAAATTACTTCCAAGTATGAAATTCTTAACTTAGAGCCTCATCCCTTGAAATCTGCATTGCTACCCTTGGCAGCCCCTTGAAAGGCTCAGTAGTTGTATTTTCTGGCCTCTGGCTTTCAAGGAGTATGTTTCTGATTTCCAAGTAATTTTGAAGTCCCAGTTGACCTGCTAAGACTGACTTGATGCTGGCGCTTGTACTGGGTGATAAACTGATGATTGTAAGCAGGGAATACATACTGCTGCTAGGCTAAAGTTGCAGTTGTTCCGTGTTTAAATTATAGCTTAATTCAAGCTCATAATCAAACCACCCAATTTGGTCACATTATCCTACCATCAAATGATAATTATGATATTATATTGGGTCCAATTGATAGATCTTATGAGATTATTTGCCCAGAGCGTCCAGGTTTTGCTGCCACTCAGCCTTCCTTTCCTCCTTCCTGGTGTTGTCACTTCGCCTTGCAGGTTCATAGATCTCCTGGCATAGATTATAGTTCATTGTATATTGAGTCTAATCATAGTGTGATTCCATAGTTACATTGTGACCAAACCTATCAGCCATGATCGAGTAGATTTTATTCATTCCAGTCTTGAATCTGTACCTCAACCTCCATTATTGAAATCTTGCAAGGCTGCGCTGGTTGGAATGTTCAGTTTAGACCTTACGTAAAGGATAGCGCAACAGTGGTGAAATATGACATTTAGTTGATGGCAAATTATTTTGAATGTAAGCATATCGCATTAGAATTTGTGTAAACCAGATGCCGTGCTATTTATAATAATGTGGATCATGTTCATCTCTCCTGCAATCTGCTTAGTTTCAATTGTAACATATCTCTTGTTTGATTTCCAGCCAAGTATCCATGAATATAGGGATAGAGCTGCTGAGAGAAGAATCTTGCATGGCGGTTTTGGTGTAGGCCCTGGACAAAAGAATTCATTAGTTGATGGTGCAACATCTCCTGTTTCCACTTCTACAGAGGAAGCAGCAGCTGAAGCCTTAAACATTTCATTTGGAGCTGGTAGTTATGCCAGGAAAATACTTGCAAACATGGGCTGGAAGGAGGTAAATTTTGGTAACCATTGATGACTTCACAGCAATATGTTTAGGCTATCCGTGTAAGAAAGAATTGAATTAAATAACCGCAATTTAAGATCTTTGTTTCATCGTCTATTTTGACATTTAAGAAGCAACGGAAGCCCCTTTACATGGAACTGTTTTTCATCTTATTTTAGTTTTTGGCCATGAATTGGATGAATATATTGTTCTCAAATCTTATGGGTATGAATGGTGTCCTGATGAAGTTTGCTTATGATACCTTTTCCTTGTTATTTATAACTTGTGCAGGGAGAGGCTTTAGGCAAGACGAGGAAGGGTTTGACCAAACCTATACAACCAATTGGAAACGTTGGCAATGCTGGACTGGGCTGGCCTCAGGGTAGAATGGCACAATGAAGAACCACTGACAACTTGTATTAGTTCATGAATGCTTGTTTAATCGGTTCCCTTCTTTGATAAACCGTCATCTTTTTTTAGTTGAAATAGTATACTTCAATACACAGGCTACACTTGGAACCTATTTTATCAGTGGATCGTTATCAATGACATTGGCATAAGCAGAATTTTCAAAACCTTAGGCTTAGCGCATACATATAATATATTTATATATATATATATATATACCATGAGCCCTATTTTTTTCTACAATTAACTAACTCATCCCTGATTTTTCAACATTATAAAAAATATCATTGCCTTTCGTTCCGTTAAATTATTTACTCCTTCCATTAGGAATTTGAGAATTTTTTCATTGAAAAAAAAACCTAAAAAAAAAAATCATAATGATAGAAATACCCTCTATCGAACCCACAGAAATCTCACTTTGGGACGGTATTTTCTGGCATATCTCCTAAGGCTCAAAAAATGACTAAAATGAGGGTTTTTTTTTTTTTAAAAAAAAAAATCATGTTAAAGGTGCATTTGGTACAAAATTAAAGAAATGAAGGTTAAAGAGTAACAATAAAGATATAATAATTAAGGAGATAAAGCAGAAAGAAAAAAAAAATTGTATGAATATATATAGTAATTATTTATATTTATATTAAATTTTTAATAGTTATATGATAACACTATAATTATTTTGATAATAATATTTTGGTATCAACCTAATATATTATTATAATATTTATGTATTATATATAATTACTATAATAATAATATTTTATATTAGTATATTAATAATACATTTATAATAGTAATATTATTACATCAATAATATTGATATATTATTAATAACTACTATATCAAAAAAATTTTATAGTATTGACATAACTATTTTAATTATGTTTAGAATAATAACTATTTTATATTATTCATAATTATTATATTAATAATAATGATTGATTTCTTATTTTGAGAAAATTATTCATTTCTTATGAAGTTTAAGATTATATTATTTATATTAATATTAATTTAATAAAATAAATAATTTTTAAAAATTTTTCATCATCCTTTAACCTTCTTTTAACTTAAGAAAGTAGTTAATAAAACTGCACTAAAAAAGAATTTAAGTATTAACCCCTTATTAATTCTTTAACTCCTAATCACTTTTCACCTCATACCAAATCTACCCGAAGCAGTGCCACTGCTTAGGTAGGTTAATTGTAAGGTAAGAAAATATGAAATATATGTAGTAGAAATAGAACCTCCTAATGAAGTATTTATAGTGCAAAACTTTCTCAGTATTCAATTTTTTTTCCTCAATTATTAAATTAGGATTTGAATTTGAGATCTCTTAGCCATGATAATGGCTCTAGGACTACTGAATTAAATCTTATTAGTTTCTCTAAATCTAATTTAAATATAAAAATCTGTAAATGTCTAGATGGAAACTGAAAAAAAATTTGAAATGCTTGCAAAATATGAATGTTTAACATACGACTTGACTTTTTATTGTGTTTCACATAAACCAAAGACCAACAAAAACTTATACACATAGCTTCTTTTTTAATTTTTTTGTTGAGACTGAAGTTGATATACCTCTTCAAGAGGAATGGCCAAATCAATATTCATGCAGATTGTTGTGTGTTGGTGATACTCATTGAGATCTCTGTGCATTTGAACCTCTTTGTCCCTATAGCAAGCAAACTTCAACTTCAATTTTTCCAATTTATTCATTAGTTTCGAAACTATTCTTCCTCATGTATCTGGATCAATTCCGTCCGAGTAGTCACACTTCTGAGACTGCTTGTATCTTGCGCATTCATAAATTCTCCTCCTAAAGTTTTCAATACTCTCAACGGTGACATGATACCGTAATTTCCAAAGTTTTAAAATCTGTCTCCGCTTAGTCGAGGTAAAGAATTAAGAGTTAGAGATTGGGTTAGAATCGAGTTGGAGTATAATTAAATTAATAATATTATATTATATTATATTTTATATATATATATATATATAAATTAAGTAATAAATATGAAATGTTTTATAGATAAAGATTTTTAAATGAAAATTTTTATCCATATGTAATCATTTAAAATATAAAATAAATATTTTAATTATTTAAAAATAATAAAATATTATTTTATTTTATAAAAAGATTATATATTATAAAATAATTGAAATAACACCAATTCAATATTAATATAATAATTTTTTAATAAATTATTTTCAATTTTTATAATAATTTATCAGTTTTAAAAATTTATAAAATGATATTATGATCAATTTTTATAATAATTTATTATTCTAAAATTTAAAAGTTGTATTATAGAATTATAATAAATATATTTAAAGAATAAAAGTAGTTATTGTATTGTTGAGAATTTAATAAACATAGTTTTTAAATTTTAACAATCAATCTACAAAATTAAAAATTAAAAGATAAATTTGGATCAATCCAATTATAGTTGTCCAAGCCTCTAGGTCTCGACTTAATCAGTCAGGTTTTGATTGGATTTTATTTAGGTTTAAGAGTCAATCTGAACCAATCAAGAGTTTGATTTTTGAGTCTCCAATTTGGCTAACCGAACTGGTTCGGATTTGAAACTATTGATATTTTCATAATTATTTTCAGTGTTTTGAAAAAATTCAGAGAACAATTGATTGTGATATCGTGCGATACTTTTTTTTTCATATAGAATTATTGAAAATAGATGAAATTGGCAGGAGCTCAAATAGAATTGTGGAAATTAGGATCGGAGATCAGGGTCCTGTAATTTAGAAAATTAAAAATTAAAAATTTTTGAGATTAGGTTCGGTTTGAGATTAATGTGATTTACGGTGGTCTCCACGTCAAAAAAAAAAATTACAAAACTTGAAAAAAATATTGTCACGCTAATAATTTTAGATGGTGTCTGTTGTCTGATATCTGATCTAAATTTACTAATAGCAAAATTACATGTTATCTCTCTCTCTATCATTAAAAAAAAATAAAAAAAATACTACAATCTCATAAATATGAAAATGTGAAATTGCAAATTTTTTTTTTTTTGTACTTTTCCTTTTATGATTCAACAGTACTATACTCTATGTATGTGATCATTTATTTAATTAAATTTTTTCCATACACTATCAAGAGACCAATTGTACTTAGTTATTTCTGTGGCGTTCAAGCTTATAATACAAATTAAAATCTTTAAAATTTGTGTTAGGATTTTTAGCAACCGAATTTTTTTTTTAATCACAATAACATTACAATAGTTAAGGAAATGTAATAGCCTCGTATTTTTCTGTCAATAATTTGGCAAATAGAAGAAAAATCCTGTCTTTATGGGATCGAGTAGGGTTCGTCCATATACTTGCACAGAAGAGAAGTCCATCTGCATGCAGTTAATTAACTTATGCCTTACGAGAACTAGTGTTGCTTCTAAGCTAAAGGGCCAAATAGATGCCTTAACTTGTAACAGGATGACAAATAATGACAAAATAAAATTTTTTCGTTAAAATTGTTCTTAATTTTCTATTATTTTATTAAAATTATTTCTGATATTGTATTATTTCGTCATAAAAGTCCAAAATGCTAGCTGAGGAGAGTTTGTATATTTCTTCCTTCTCCCTCCCCTACAGTTGAATCCAAAATACTAGTTGAGGAGAGTTTGTATGTTTCTTCCTTCTCCCTCCCCGACAGTTGAAGTTATCCTCTCTTTGCAGTCAATTTGAGATCCAGCTTCAGTTGGAGTTTCTTTGTCCTCTTTTTTGCTAAGCCCAGCAAGTTCTGTTACATCCTGCCAAACTATGGATAGGATGTCTAGTGCTAGGGGAAGACCAGTCTTAATATCTCTTTCCTTCTGGCTGTAAGGGAAAAAAAAAATCCATTAGAGATTTGAAAGATAGTTAGATTAGTAGAGAGAATGTGAAAGCAGAATAGTCAATAGCCCCCTTATGTCGTTGAAAGGCATTCTTCACGTCAAGTTGAAATAAGGGTCACTTCTTGATTGCAGCCAAAGCAAGAATGCCACGAATGGTGGCCATTTTAGCAACCTGGGGCAAATGTTTTCCCTGTCTTTAATTTAAAAAAGGGTTTGACTCAACTTCCTAATGGAAGCCTTTAGCTACTAGTCTAGGTTTCTATCTCTCTATCAAGCCATTTGCTTTATGCTTGATCTTGATAAATCCACTTGCAGCCAATGACTTGTTTCCTTGCAGGCAATGAGACTCAATCTTATTCTTTTTCTTTTTTTTTTTCCTTGGCATTGATTTCTTCTTACATAGCATTTCTCCAACAAATAATATATATATATATATTTATTAGTTTCTAACATAAAAATTTATTTTATAATTTAACAAATTATATTTTTAAAAAATAATTTAAAAATAATAGAAAAATAAAAATATTTGTCTTGCGGAGAATTCTCGTGGAGCGAGAAGTCCATACAAAAACAAGTATAGAAGGAAAATTCTTTCCATTAGGAGGGTGAGACAGGGGAGGAGAGATAGCTCCTGCCTCGCCCATTTGTAATCCTAAGTCAATACTCTTTTTAATCAATATTTTGGACTTTTATGATAAAATAATATAAAATTATGGATAATTTTGATAAAATAATACAAAATTCATTGTAATTTTGTTACGAGTTGAAGAATTTATTTGATACTTTAGCCCACGTTTTTTATAGCCAAAACGTGAAGTAGCAATAGTTCTTAGCCTCTCTCAATACTTTTTCAATTATATCTCCCGAGATTGCATTATTTTTTTATATAATGCTTTCCACTTATAAATTTTTTACTAGTACATGGCATGAAATCTATTGATGCCGGACATTTATAAGCATAGCATACATAATTAAGCAGACTATATATTATATGAGTATCAAACATTATTTCTTATTAACTATTCCATCATATAATACATCAAACATTATTTATTGCACTCCAATAACAAAAGGGCAAGAGCATAAATTGCTTATAACTTGTCTTATAGTATCAAATAGGATGCAATCTAACATCTAAGAGTACCACCACCAGTTCCAACACCGAACTGGCTACAATAATCAGTGTAATACCGAACACGAGCATTAACTGCACTAGGATTCCCACCATTACATTCGATTCCATTAACGGTTCTAATCGTCGCCCCTAAACCTTGGCTTATGACTGGGCGAACTCTGGTCATCCAGAACCGTAGAGCTGTCTTAAACGACACAACATGGTCATTAGCCACAATTTCAGGATTTTGTAATAAATCAAGGTTAAGGCCCTTCCCAGCTGCACCATAGTTGTAATTCCATGTTATTTGAAGAGGTCCACGGCCGAAGTATTTCTTGCCTGGGGCACATGGGTACTCCCTGTTTGATTGATCGCAGTAGTTCTGAGACGTACCATTTATCTCTTCTATGTAGCAAAAGTCTGCCAAAAAAAAAAAAAAAGAAGCGTTTCTTGTTTAATTTGTTACTTAATTTTGAGTCTAGAATATTAACTCTCTCTCTTTCTCTCTCTCTCTCTCTCTCTCTCTCTCTATATATATATATATATATATATGCTACCAAGATTAAAATTGATTTTCGAGTGATGATTTGTGATTATATACAAATATTCAAAGAACTCAAAAACCCTAGCTGTATTCTCTGTCACTTTTCTCTCAAAACTTTTTTTTTTGTGCTCATGCTTTACTATGTTATCTCAATAATACAAATCTGTATTTATTGTGTAAAATTTCTAGTTTTTTGTAACTTTGATTGGAGTTTTTAGTTTTTATTTTATAGAAGTTTGAGCCCTTTTGTATGAAAATTATTATTATTATTATTATTATTATTATTATTATTATTATTATTATTATTATTATTATTATTATCCTTTTATGAGATCTATTTATATTATTGAAAAAATTGATAAGTTTTTATAGTACTTCAACTGGACTCGTTTAAGGACAAAATATCGAGTTGTATCTTCATATAACCACCGAGTGGAACGTGCTTCCTACTCTTATGTAAGATTTAATACTTTATTAACATGGTTTTGCTTCTATAAGAAGATCTTCACTTTCTGTGTCAAATTCAACATATTCAGTGCCGATATAATGTGTTGTGAATTGTAAGTTTTAATTTTTTACATATATTGATATTCTTGTATTTGATATTTTATGAATAAAAAATATTCTCCTTCATATATATATATATATATATATATATTAAAAGAAAGAGATCGATCTTACGTCCAGTTTCATGTGTGAAGTGAGCGAAAAAAGCAGCAATCTCGCGCTTAGAATCATCAGCCGATCCAAGTTTTCCAAACTGAGGAAATGAATTGGCAGCATTAAGAAATGCCTCTCGGGTGTAGAATCTTTTGCCTGGACAATTCGCGGCAGCTTGATTGATTATACCATCAAAGAAATTATTAGTAACAACATTAGCCACCGAAACACCACCACTAGGTGAAGGTGTGCTACCGTAGCAAGGGCCTGCTTTGCATCCATTGCCGCAATAAGGATCACCTGTGCCACAGTAGCCATGCTGACTACAGCACAAATTAGGAGCACAACCACAATTTTGAGCAACTACACTTTGGGACAGCGTAGCTCCTGCAGCCAGAATAATGGCTAGAATGATGAGTAGTTGATTTTTCCTCATGCTAAGGAGGGCCATAAGGGTAAAGGATAGTGAAAGTTGTGATGGGAAAAAGAAGGTTAGGAGTTGGGTGCTTATAATGAGATTATGTAGGAGTAAGAAATTAAAAGTTCTGACTTTGCTGTTATCCAAATTTCGGACCACCTCCACTGCTCAGTGTTCTAAATTACTTCTTTTGTCCTATAATTTATTGGGTTGGCCTTTCATCTGTCCACAATTTAATTGGTTATTATTTTTTGATCTACCAAAAAACAATCTTATTTGTCGTATCTAATTATCACTTGGTTTGAACTATTGTTTTAAATTTTATTATTATTTTAATAAAAAATTTATATTATATTAAAAGTTTTAAATATTGATTAATTATGCAATAGTATTTTTTATTTTCTATTTAAAATGTATTTTTATATAATTTTCATATTGTATTAGAATTATTGTTTTATTTGAAATTAATTTCAATTATATTAAATTTTAAAGATGATATAATAGTTTTAAAAATAATGAAATGAAATAATTATTTTAGACAATAAAAAATTATTTAGCATAATTTTTAAAGTTAGAAATATATATATATATATATATATTATAGATCAATTTTATTTTCAATAAAATAATTTTCAAAATTAGAGGCTGTGAATTCAAACTTTAGTTCAAATTATATTCATCAAGCAAAAATAGTCACTATTTTTTTTTTTTTTTGTGAAGCAAAAACTAGTCACTATTAGTTTAATATAAAAGTCGAAGGCAGTATATTTGTAAGTGGATACACCATAGTCTAATTTTTTTTTCCCCATTTGGATGACCTATTTTGTTTCTTTGCCTCTCTTTCCTTACTGTAAAGAATTATATATTAAAGAAAAAAAAATCACATTTGAAGCTTATCAGGCAAAAAAAAAAAAAAAAAGATTGTTCTGAAGAAAAGAATCCCAAATACATAATTTTCTTATTTTTATAATTCACTTGAGAAAATAATACTCTTTTTTTAAAAGAAAATAGTACTCTTTTTAACTTTTATTGAGCAATATTGAATTCAATACCTCCAACTCTCCATAGTCTTTAAAGATATTTTTAAAAAAACTAACTTAATTATGTCTAAACGGCCCATTCTTGCTTTTAGCATCAAAATATAATAACTTTTCATTCAAGCAATTCAAATTAACTACAAAGTGTGTGTGTGTCTATATATATATATATATATATAATTAAATTTTGAATTAAAAATTAAAAATATAGAATAGATAAAAATAAAATGCTAAGAACATATAAATATCGAAAAAACCCTTATTCTTATTTTAATTTCATTTTTTATTCTTCACGTTCAGGATTACGACCTGGATCGTTAGATAAAAATCCAAAGATGAAGAGAGAGACGAAGAATATCACTATCGTGTAAACAAAGAGTTTGAGAGTAAGCATTATAAAATCTCCAAGATCTTTTTTGGTTGGGAAAAAAAATAGATTCTCTATTTGTATACCACATATTCTATTTTAACACCAAGAAATAAAGTGGTTTCTAGAAATAGAAAAGAATTTCTATAAATTCATTTGTAATAGAGTCGAATCTTTCATTGCCAATATATATATATATATAGAAACATCAATAAAGTCGAATCTTTCCATATATATATATATATATATATAAAACCAATTACTCGATATTCATTGATGTTTATGCAAGTCAAGAATATCTATTAATTGGTTGAGAATTTCTTCCTCATAATATGGCAGTAATTTGGGAGTTACACAATTGAAAATAGATAAATCCAACCGCGAACGGCTGCTAAAAGCTTTGAATAATCTAAGAAATCAATATTCCAGGTCCCTACCTGGTAGCTAGGCTAATTACTCGGCAGTTTTTTTTACCTAATTTAAAAATTAGATTTGAATCTATTAGACAGAAAAAGTAATATAAGTTTGATTTCAAAAAACTCCACTTAAAAATTTTTAAATCAAATCTACCTGTTGATTAATCTCAATAGACTTAATTCTAATTCAAACCAAATTTTACGTGATTTAGATTATTAAACATATTTAAAGTTTATTTAGAAAATTAAAATAATATTTTTATTTAAAAAATTAAAGTATAAATAGTCTGATCTAAAATCTAAATATAATATAAAAATAACTTGAATTCTTTTATGTAACTTGATTTAATGATTTAATCCGATTCATCCACAATCAAAAGTGATTGAATTCGAGTTTGATGTTTCACGTGATAACGAGCCAAGCAATTCGGATGAGATTTCTTGGCTATGGATAAATGACTCGGATATTTTTGGTTCGGGCTCTACAAAATAGATGAAGGTAAGAGAGGAATCAGACCTTATGCTAGATGTGCACTCTGATGGTTAAGTTAGTAAACTCTGCTTCAGAGATCAAATGAGAGTATATGTGAGTGAATATAAGTATAAAAAATACCAAGTGAGGCCCTTTATATAAGGTTGGAGTGGATTGTTTTCTTGTTAAAATAGGACTTGGATTTCTTCTTGATTAAGAGCGTTGTTTCTTTATGAGAATTCACTTCTTCCTAATTAGGATAAGTTGTGAGCTAAGTGTCTTTATATGGGTCGAACCATATTGGCTTATGGGCTTATTGGCCTTATTTTTGGCTGAGCTAGTCTTGTTATCTTGATGTGATATATGGGGTCAAACTGAGCTTTACATATCGTTAGACCTAGCTTATATTTACTTAGGTAGTATCATATGTCCCCTCGCTCAGTCTGAGTATGTTTACATTTTGGTGTCTTGGTGGTTTTAATGTTCAAATTGATATGACACTTTTTCATTACTGTGCAAGATAGATTAGTAGGCACTTTTCATTAATGTGCGAGATAGATTAGCTCAAAACTTTTTATTAATGTGTGAGATAGATTAGCTTGACATGTTTTAGTGATGTGCCAGATAGATTAGCTCAACACTTTTTTTCTATGTGAGAGATATATTAGCTTGACACTTTTTATTGATGTGCGAAATAAATTAGTTCAACACCTCTTTCATTGATGTGTGAGATAAATTACCTTGAGAATTTTTATTGATGTGCAAGACAGATTAGCTCGAGACTTTTTATTGATGTGTGAGATAGATTAGCTTGACACTTTTTATTGATGTACAAGATAGATTAGCTCGACACTTTTTTCATTAATGCGTGAGATGGATTAGTCGACACTTTTCATTGATGTGCGAGGTAGATTAGCTCGACACTTTTTTCATTAATGTGCGAGATAAATTAATTCGACCTTTTTTAATGGTGTGTAATATAGATTAGCTCAACACCTTTTTCATTGATGTGCAAGATAGATTGGCTCAACATTTTTTTTCATTGTTGTGTGAGATAGATTGGCTCAACATTCTTTTCATTGATGCATAAGATAGATTAGCTCGACACTTTTCTTTAATGTGTGAGATAGATTAGTTAGACACTTTTTATTGATGTGTGAGATAGATTAGCTCAGTACTTTTTTCATTGATGTTCAAGATAGATTAGTCAACACTTTTCATTGATGTGCGAGATAGATTAGCTCGACAATTTTTTCATTGATATGTGAGATAGATTAGCTCGACACTTTTTATTGGGGTTTAGGATGATGTAGTTGATATGTGTATGAGGTAGATTAGCTCGATACACTTTTCATAATATTGATATTGATATGTGTACGAGTTAGATTAGCTCTGGTACACTTTGCATAATATTGATGTACGTGATAGATTAGCTTGATACATATTTTTAATGTTCCCATAAGCCCGAGTCAATTTATGTCTCGAAAGTAGTGAGAGATGATTGAGTTGGTATGGTCGAGCTATTACTTAGTATAGTTGTTGGAGTCATCTAATCCGATAATCAATTTGAATTCCTATTACAATTGAAAAACTAATATCTTGATGAGGATTAGGGCTTTGATTCCTTCTTGATGAGCGTTCTTTCTTAATATGAGTTAACTTCTTCATGAAAGTTATCCTTTCCTGATTAGGATAAGTTTTCTGATGAGGGTAATCCTTTCCTGATGAGGATAAAAGATGAGCTAAATAACTATGCATATAGGTCGAGCCAACGCTGCCCTTTTAATTGAAAGTCCATCTTAGACCAAGCAAGGCTTATGACAAGTTAAATAGTTTGTGCCCGTAATGCTGAGCCAAGTCGAACCTTTCATAAGAATGGGCCTAGCCTATTTTAATGAGTGTACTATCATACTTTCCTAATTGGAGTTATCTTTCTGATGAGAATAAGGGATGAGCTGAAGAATCAAGCATATAGGCTGAGCCAACGTCAACCTTTTTTACCAAGCTGAGCCTTTCATAGGAGTGGGCATAGCCCATTTTAATAAGTGCAATATCATACTTTCCTAATAGGAGTTAACTTTTTAAAAAGAATAAGGGATTAGCTGAAAAACCATGCATATAGGCCAAGCCAACGCTGGCCTTTTAGCAGAGAGCCTAAGATATAGATTGAGCTAGGATTTTGACAAGTTGAATGGTTTATGATTGTGATACCGAGCCGAGCGAGCTGAGTCGAGCCTTTTATGAGAATAGGCCTAGGATAAAGGATGAGGTAAAGGCCTATGCATATAGTTCAAGCCAAGTCAAACCTTTCATAAGAGTGGGCCTAGGATAAGGGATGAGCTAAAGGCCTATGCATATAGGTCGAGCTAAGTCAAGCCTTTCATAAAAGCAGGCCTAGGATAAGGGATGAGCTGAAAAGCCATGCATATAGGTCAAGCCAATGTTGGCCTTTTAGCAGAGAGCCTAATCTTATACCAAGTTGGGGTTATATAAGTTGAATAATTTATACTTGTGATGTCGAGCCAAGACTTTCATCGGAGTGTGCCTAGGATAAGGGATAAGTAGACATATAGTCGAGCCAATGTCAACCTTTTCTCTTAGAGTCCATCTTAGACCGAGCAAGGCTTATGGCAAGTTGAATAGTTTATAGGAGAGCCTTTCATCTGAAGGTCGGGTGTTCGATCCACACTCACCACAACAATGATGTTCCACATGGCAACGAGTCGGACAGTTCAGATGAGACTTCTTGGATATAGATGAATGACTTGAGCATTTTTTGTTCGGACTTTACAAGACAGATGAACGTGAGAAAGGAATTCGGCCTTATGTTGAATGTTCACTCTGATAGTTGAGCCAACAAACTATACTTGAGAGATAAAATAACAGTATATGTGAGTGAATGTAAGTATGAGAAATATTGGGTGAGGCCTTTTATATAGGGGTTGGAGTTAATTGTTTCCTTGTTAGAGTAACACTTGGATTCCTTCTTGATTAGGAGTGTTGTTTCCTTATGAGAATTAACTTCTTCCTAAATAGGATGAGTCATAGGCTAAGTGTCCTTATATGGGCCGAGCCATATTGACCCATGGGTATGTTGACCTTATTTTGGCCCGAGCTAGTCTTGTCACCTTATTGTGATTTATGGGGTCGAACTAGACTTTACATATAGTTGAGCCTAGACTTAGGTAGTATCAAAGCTCACTTAAAAAATATAACCCAAAACTAATTCTACCTAAACATGACTCAACTCAAAATTCATCATATCTAAATACGAGTTCGTCACCTTTGACTATATATATAAAAGAGTAATATAGTCTCTAAATATTTTATTTTATTTTTTATATCAATTTGTTTATGTATAATGAGAATATCTTCTTTTGATAATTTAATCAATATGCGCAATTGGTTAAATAACCTAATATAAATTCTACAATTAGCTAAATTATTTCAATAGTGAGAAGAGAAGGCAAGGTGAGGAAGTAGTAGCACTGAATAAAGATATTGTGACTGAAAAAAGTGGCTGGTGTAGCCTACACAAGGAAGACAGAGGGAAAAAAGGGAAGGAAGAGAGAAAAATAGAGAAGTATCAAGGAGAAAGAAGAGAAGGGTCCTGCGATGGAATCGTTCCTTCAAATTTATAGCTAAATATATGACTGATAGGTCTGTCTTACTTTTAGATTTAGACTTAGCAACAGATCAAGATCGTCACTGAATCTTAAGTTTTCAACTATAATTAGTGATGGAAAAGAATTTGTCTGTAATTTAACAACAAACATGACTAGACTTTAAAATTCATTGGTGAATAGAAGGGGTAAAGTTTGTATAATTTTTAGGTTTAGATTTATCGACAGGCCAATTCTACCACAAAATTGATTTTCCTAACAAATCTAAAAATTTTATTGCTAAATTTGGTTAATTATGGTGCTTATTTTGCACCATATATCAGTTAAGGAATACGTTTCAAAATAAAATTGGCCTTTGATTCATTATTATTCTAGCACTAAATTCAATGTCAATTTTTAGTGCTAAATTTAATGAAACACTAATTCTATAGCTATTCAGCCATCAATTCATTATTTCGTTGGTATTCAGCAGCAGAATAATTACGTTTGCTATTTTATTGTTTTCTTGTAGTATTATATATTCTTTTTTGGGAAAATTGTAGTATTATATTTTATTGTAATATAAAAGAAAACTTAATGATATAATTAAATAAGATTATTTATAGGACCATTGACCAAACTATAATTTTAACCATATTTGTCTATTCATTTAAGAATCAGCCATTGAATGCCAACTCCAAATTAAATCCTAATTGGTTGGCGAATTCCTTCACCAACTTTGACAAATCCTCTTTTCTGTTTTTTTTTTTTTTTGGTGGAGGATTATTCTTTAGGTTGGTTGAACATCATAGGTGCGCAGTGTTAGGCAAAGAAATAAATGAGGGATGGTAGAGATCAAATTGTATAACGTAAAATTTGTTTTGTTTGCGTTCAATTTGATTAATATAATTAATCTATAAAAGAATCTCTCTCTCTCTCTCTAATTTTCTGCCACTCAGTCATATCAAACAAATTAATTTATATCTTACTATTCCAAGCAAGGATGGACTATGAGACTTTCGGATTTGATAATAACATTACAAAAATCTATTTAATAGTAATATCATTAAAAAAAATTAATTTACATTAGGAATTGTCTGAAATATGTGATCTTGGCTGCTGAGCTTTCTCCACCTTGTTATCCCAGATCACCTTTTCTGCTCCATCTCCTTTACTTGATCACAGGTTATCGATCTTGGTTTTTCCATGTTGGTAACCAGAGGCTTTATGTGGCATGACAATTTGTGATTGTGCATGTCAAGTCCCTGATAAGATCGATTAACAAAGTAGTCATCAGTTTACTCGGGGGGGTAATCAATGGACTTCTAAAATTTGTTCACCAGCAACTTAAAATATTTCAGGATAGAATTTTCCTGTTTTATAATTCTTAAAAATGGCCAAAGAAGAGGAATGATAAGATAAAAAGGGACAATTTTTTGACAGAATAATATGTAACCAACTAAACTAATCAGAAAAATTCATTGCAACACTTTTAGACATTTCAGGATAGAGTTGTCTTCTAATAATGAAATAAAAAATTACGTAGTCCCTCATTTTCTGTTGATTTTTTAAAAGATCCAAGATATGATAAAAGTGTCATTTGGTAATTATAGGATTAGTTATCAATTTATAGTTATATACCGAGTAATTCCAAAAAAATTTTTGACCTTCACTTGATATTCTAGTGGATTGCCAATCAAGTAAGTTTTCGGTAGCTTAATCACATCAAGTGCACTATTTAGATAACGATTTTTGAAGTCTTTAATTCCCATTAAAATATTATTCCATCTAAGACGACCAGAAAAAACAAGCTTTGTCCATATTCGCATTTTTTTTATTTGATATATTCAGAAAAATTAATTAATAAAAATTATTTTCTTAATTAAAAATTAAGTCATTTTTTATGAAAATAATTTTTCATTTTGAAAGTAAGAGTCTTATTCTGAAACAAACACATATAAATGAAAAATAAATTATATAAACACAATTATTATCATAATCATGCTAAACTATTGACATTCATCACTAATCATTTATAGTTAATGATTACGAAAATAACTAAGATTCATATAAATTTTCATTTTTAATATACTTTTATATTAGATAATAAATAAAAATTATTTATATAATAAATAATATAAATACCAATTATTTATTATTTAACTTTTACTATAATTTTATAAATAAAAAAATTAATATTTTTATAGTATCTTTCAAACACTAAAAAATATATCGTGCAGAAAATATTTTTCTCAAACAAATTATTTTCCATCAAACAAAAAAAAGAATCATATCTTCTATTTCTTCACCCTCCCCCGACTCATCCTCATGATCTGTATGCTCCCAATCGAAATCTGCCGCCGCCCCACAAGGCAAGTGTAGGTGCACGAAAACAGGGTAGTTCTGCCCAAGATACCTTGATTGATTTTGCAATATGACAATATAAGGATCAGAGCATCGTTTGCATATATGATCAAAGCATTATTGCTTCGATACTATACAATTATTTCTCAAGCGAGCATAAAAGCGAACATTAAAACTTAGCATTTCACACAGGACTTGACATTCAATAATTATACATTCAGGAACGAAAGGGCGCCATTTCTTTCTACACTTACTATTTAACAACCTAACAAGCTTCTATACATATATTCACATTGCAAGTCCTCTGCAGCGGTTTTTATGCCCTCATCCTGCAAAAACGCAATGCCAAAAGAATTGGCCCTCATCCTCCAGAGGAATAATTGGCATCGTCATCTGATCCAAAACCAGCCCATCTATAACTAGTTTTCACAGGATTATGAAATGTTCAAAAAGAATGATTAACCAATAGAAGGCATGTTTAATGTACAACGTACAGACAACATGAATTGGGGGGGGGGGATGATGAAATTCTACAGAATTGTTTCGAATCTAGTCAATCTCAGTTTTCCTGTTTTGGTATTACTATCTCTTCACTAACTACATTAGGAGCTGAATCAGTTTTTTCATCCACAAGGCTTTTCTGCTGGAGCTCAAGCTTCAACTTGCCAAGCTCCTGCTCCTTCTCTTCTAGTTTCTCTTGCAAGATAAGTACCTGAAATGAAAGTCATGAATAATTCATTGGTTACATCAAAAGGAGTGGAAATTTGAAAGATAGAAATTCTCCAGCTTTACAGTCCACGTAAGACATTCAGAACTGTTCACATTACATATCTATGAGGATCCTTTTAAGTGATGCTTAGTGCTTATATGATGATTCTTTAGGTCAATGTATTAGCACACAGTGGATAGAACAGGGCAATGAGGTCATAGCATCTCATGTTTTTAGGCAGAATATTCTAACACATGCCCGATGAAACAATATTTGATGATTAAACTGTGAACTGCAAAAACTAGTTTAGTGATGGGATGAAATCATGCAGCAGAAATGAACTGCAAAAACTAGTTTAGTGATGGGATGAAATCATGCAGCAGAAATGTAAAAGGGGTGGGATGTTAACCATTTCATTTGATTTCTCCACATCATTCGTCAGGCCCTCCACATGTTTGTAAAGTCCTGTATAAAAAGCAAAAAAGTCAAATGCTGTGGAACCAATGAAATAAATTCATGATATAAAATATTGGCTAAACATATGTTAAAAGCAACAACCACCACAATTTCAGATAAACAATAAAACCAAGCCAGTGGTTTTCTCCCAAAAACCAAAAAAGCATTTGAAAAAAGCCACTTGATATCTTGGGGAAAAAATATCAAAACTATCAAAATGCAATTTCAATTTCTATGCTAAGTAACAATGAACTATAATTCCAGTGACTGGCAGAAGAGTAAAAAGTTAAAACACCCTCAAAACACTTGCCCTAATGAAGCAAGATGCAAATTACTGAACTAATTTGATAGCAATATACCTGATATAGGCACTCAACTTTAAGTAAATCAGTATTATTTTGTGATTAAATAATCACTTGCTCTGCTGAAGCAAGAAGCGAATTACTAAACAAATTTGACAGCAATATGCTAGAAATAAGCATTTGAGCTTCAAGTTTATAAGTATTATTGTGTGAACTAAAATAAACACTTTCCTTGTGAGCCCGATTATATTTGTTAGTTTTGTAACTTTTCATTTCTATGTTTTTTAAGGCTTAACTAAAGGCATGATCTCATTGAGTATGTTGTGAAGTGCTTGGTTAAGGGCCAAGCATAGGGACGACAGAATGAAGTAGAAAATAAACAGAGAAAATATGAACAATTTTAGAGCAACAAATACAGCCCCTCAAGCTCTTTCAAGAATCAGTTATCCAATATTTAAATACATCACATTTTGGCAGCTGACTGAGAGAGTTACATAGGAAAGAGATAAACAGGAGATATAGGCTAAGAAGCTGAGGCACCAAATCAGATATCAAAGCTCATCTTAAATGGAAATTTTGTAAAATATGTTCAAAGATAACAACAGAAGAACTCCAAAGATTAGGAATATGATAGGCATATAAAATCACATCTGACTATAAAACACAAAGGCCAGTCATTCAGCATCTAGATCTATTAGATCAAAGAGTAAGAGTAGGCATAGCAGAAATATAAGAGCAGGTAACACAAACATATAACAATGTAATGTAATCTCTACGTTTACTTGCATTGCAACACAACTAACCTTCAAAATGACTCCTGAGTTCTGCATTTTGAGATTTCTGCAAAGCAAGTTTCATTGCTAATTCATGCATCTGCATAACAGTAATGATTAGAAGTAAAGGTTTAGCACAAGTTGAGGTAGGAAAAAAAAATGCAAATTCTCTAAGTATTCATTAAACGTCGTTGTTAGGTCAAAAATCATATCATGCAATCATTGTTATCCTTGGATGGGAATTAAAATTTTATTGCTTCCTTTGCATATTAATTTGATTTATCCAACCCAGAATTCTCAACAAAAGTGCAAAAGATATTGAGAAAGAACTATGCAATTGCACCATGCTATAGATGGTATCATGCTAGTATGTCTTTCCAAGCATGCAACACATGGACAACATGTCATTTTATTTCGTACAACTATAAAACAATCATTCAAGAATAACATCAATTTATCAGCCATATTCAGCGGTCAAGATATGTCTAATACATTAATGAAGTTAAGAAATTAAATGATGTTGATGAAATGCTTCACCATCTATCTGCAACCACCTCCAGCCACTAACCCACTCAAACAAACAGAGATCCCATATAAAAGAAATTTTTATGATTTTGCTCAATGGAACATAGAGAACTGAACATTAGAATGGAAAAGGCATTTAGAGGATATGCAAAAAGGCATACACAACAAATACAAACTGCAAAGATCCATTGGATTAGCAGTACCTTCCCTTCAGCAGCTTGATTACCAATTTCCTCATTTTCCTCTTGCAGGGTCCTACATTTTGCCATCAGCATCTTCCCCATCTTGCTTTGTGGAGTAAAATTGACAGCAGCAATATTATCCTGTAGTTCCTTCACTTTTTTGTCCTTCTCCTCGACCAAATTCTATTACACATCAAAATAAAGCATTCAATATTCCAGTAAAAGAATCATGCTTGCGATCAACGACATCATAAGTTTCAAGCAATGCAACAATTGAGAGACCATTGTTACAGCTTTCTACAAATTTCAGAACAAAAATGGAAAAAAAAAAAAAACAATCTAACAACATGTTCTCTGTCCATTTCCACATTCAATCCCTTGGTGGTATTTGTCTTTCTTGCAAGAACATCATCAAAAGAAGGAATTATGTCCATATAACACATAATCTCAATTGAAAATTTTGTAATGTCCTAGCTCAGAGTTTCATTTAATGGACTTACAGAGAATATCCAGCTTCACAGTAATAAGTGACAATTAAACTGATTGCCACAACACTAGATCCAACCAGAATAAGATGCCACTATATACATGTAGAGCATAACTTAGATCAAAATTTAATTTGTGTGCAGCAATCAAGAAGTTTGAGTAAAACCTTTAAACGTGAAAATTCCTCATGAATTGCTGGATCTAACAGCAGCCTCCGTGCCTGTCGAGATAACCAAAATTTTAAATAAATAACAATAGTCAAATGCATCCTTAATTTTTTTTCTTAACACTTTAATCAATAAATTTTTCATGACCTTCCATAAATACCACACAGCATAATAATACATTTAATTATTGACTCAACCAAAAAAATCTGAATCATAAACTAGTTGTAAACTTGGAATTAGCTAAACATATCCTTTTTCTCCACTCGTTATATTCATGGCCAAGCTCAATAACATATCTCTCTTGGGACATAAAGTTTTAGCATTTGTCAGTACCTGCATTGAAGGTGGCTTGAGCTGTATTTTCAAATCCCGAACTGCAGACTGAGAAATTAGTAGTTGTTGTACATTAGATGGGCACAACATCTGAAAATTATAGGAAAGAATAGGCATAGTAGCTAAACAAGCTATGGTAAACCACTCTAAAGAGGAGGATTCAAGATAAATAAATCTTTAAAGGAACATACCTAGTGGCTATCCGTATCCTTCCACAAATCACAATCCAAATTTCCCTCTTTTCTTTCGGTTTTCATTTCACCAGATAATGCCGTGAGTAATTTATTTACATTGAAAGAATCCATAAAATTTCTTGAAAAAAACAAGCTAGAAGGAAAAGATTTCCACAAAATTTGCATGCATAGCACACAACCATTTCAATGATGAGAAAGAGCCAAGCATATGAGTTCCAACAACAGGACCATGAACATCACAAGCTATGCAAGTTTGACTTCCTTAATGACATTGCTCAGGTTGATTGTTGGAAGCCATTCCTTTTGAGATCAATGACCAAGTTTTGGATTCATCATGTATAAACATACTCTTTTCATTTTAACCATTTTGAGGAGATATCTTCCATTCAATTCATGCCTCTAATATTTATAATATATTTTCCTCAGAAAATGGTATAATGAGATACATCACTAAACTACTCAAGACATCATCTTACTGCCTTTTGTGGAAATCATTGGTAACGCACAGCATATCGCCATACAGACACAAAGAGCCCCACCTTTAACTCTGCTATCTCTTGCTCTCTTTTGGCAAATGTCACGATGAAGGCAGCTTCCTTTTTCTTTGCTTTTTCTAGCTGATAATATGAACAAAGCATTGACTGAATCCTGCATCATATAAAAAGTATTCTTTTGTAGATAAAGAAAAATCCAGCAATCACCAAACCTGTTCTCGCAAAGACTCCTCAGATGATTTTAGGGACTGAAGATAATTGATTGCTAGTTTAGGTTCTACAAAGACCAATGCAAATAAATTTGTGTGAAAACAAAGTGACATTCTATACTGATCATAAACATGATGGCATAAGTTCTCTGAAAATTGCATGTCGTACCAAAATACATAATGTGCAACACTTAAGACTAACCAGGAGATGCCCTAGCAGGTATGAAAGATTCATTCACAAATGCTGAACGCCACTTCTGAATTTCAGATCTTGCAGCTTCATGCTCCACCTTAAACCAACATTACCATAATTCAATGTTATGAAAATATCAAGAGGATCTCATTACAAACCATAAAATTAAAAAGTAATATTAATGTATAATGCCATGACAATTATAAAAAGATATTTGAATTTGGACTGTTAAAAGATCATAACCAAATCACAGTTCACACAGCCTCAAAGTGTGATGTCTGTTCAAATATCCCCCAAAATGAAAAAAATCAATAAATTTAGCTTTAGAAAAGCCATGAAGTAGAAGGCAAATGGCGCAGATACAGTCTAATGAAAGTTACCCAAATAGGGGCATCCAGAATGATCCAAAACACAGTGTATTCACAGCATCAGCCTTACAAAAATAAGAACATGTTGCCAAATTTACCTGTAGACCATCAGCATTGCCAATCTATAATAGAGTAACTTAGGACTCATTTTTGTCAATACACCAATGATTCATGTTCACCTAACAGTGAAATGCAAAGAGAACAAAGAGAAGACCATGACAAATATATTTCAAGTATCAAGGAGAAAGTAACATAGAGAGGTTATGAAGTTCCTTTCAGAGAGTAAGAGATGTTGGAATGAACACAAGTTTGCGCTTCCCCACAACTCTCCTTTTTGTTCTTAACAAATCTAAGATTTTTAAACATCCCCTATTACCCTAAAAGCCGATGTTAAATGCTTTCCATGAAAAAAAGATACAGTTTGCAAAATAAAAAAGGGTGTAAATTATATCAACTTTGCAATGGAAGAACTGGTGGATAATATTATAATATAACGCTAAAACTGTTAAGGCAGAAACCAAGATTAGGGTTTTAAAAGAGTTTATTTTTACAAAAATTAACATAAATTATGTATCAATATAATTGTTCTGAAATTTATACTTTGAATAGGAAAAAAAAAAGTTATTCTCTCAATATTGGCAAATTAGGTATGATCATGCATAAACCACATGAACCATATTTTAACCAGTTAAAAAAAAAAAAAAAAATCTTCTTCCTGACTTGTCTTCTACCATTGCAATTTTCACTTTATCTTCTACCATGAGAGAAAGAACTTATAGCATCCCAATACCCAAAAAAAAGGTCAAAAAGAAAAACCCTCATACATAGCAAAAAAGGCGAAAGGAAGCAAAGAGATGGATGATACATACTTGGCAAGTTGTGAGTGTATTTTTACAACTTTCGAGACTGCAAAAGCAAACCCAATAGAAGGCATAAGACAGCAATCTAAGGGATTTGAATAATAAATTAGCAATACCATAACTGCATAAACATCATCCTTCTCTTGCCTTAGAATATAAGTCGATTTCTAAGACTTAGTACCTCGCACGAAGAGACAAAATCATCGCAGTTTCTTCTACCTTCGTATTACCCTGCCATAAAAGAAATCAATGTCTCACTATAAAACCCATAAATTAATTAGCGCGTTCAACTACAAAAAGACATTCCAAATGCCATGACTTTATAGAGTTCCTAGCAGATTTAAAAGTACTGGCATTTAAAAGGTATAAACCATAACAATTTCCCTACCATCAATAAAAATTCTACACAATTTATCAGGATAAATCCTCGTAATAAAACAATGACAAATTTCTTCAAACTCAAGTATTTAAGTTTGCATAAGCTCTTACCTTCTTTGAACTAAAGATATCATCTTCGTCGTCCTCAAGATCTCCAAAACTCCTCTTATTACCTAACTTCCAAACGAATCCATGCACAGATTTACTAATTCCAACTGTAGAAATCGTAAACTAAGAGATGGATAAAGAACGGATTAAGCAAAACCTGAGCGATGGGAATTGTGGCTGCCGGAAAAATCACCACCGAAATTGTCATCCTAACATATGGCGTTTTCAAAAATTTCACTTTCAGCGGATCATAATGGTAAAAAGCCCTAACGGAGGTATGAGAATGATAAGAACAACTTACATCTTCGAGATGGTTGTGAGACGCCATGGAAATTCGAAATCGAAAGAAGAAACCCTTATTATTTTTTTGAATGTTATTTTGTGTGCAAAATTGGGAGGGAGAAACGGTAAGTGGAAAGTGAAGCAGTGTTTTCTTTTTCTTTTTTGTTCCCCCCCTGAAAATGAAAAATGATCAGGCGATTACGAATCAAAGAGACGAACAACTAATCCATGGGCTATGCTAAGCAGAGTCCTCATATGGGCCTATTCAGTTAGATTAATGATATCAATTGCTAGCTTGATACCAGTGATGAAATTGAGATTAAATTTACTCACGACACATGTATATTTGTTAAATACATCTCACATCAATTTTATAAATTTAAAAACTGTTTATTCTTATTTATATTTAAAAAAACTCTAACTTTAGAGTTTAGGTTAGAGTGAGCTAAAAAATTAAATATATTAATTATATTTGTGAGTTTTTTTTACGATATAAATAAGGGTCAATAGAATTAAAATTTTATATTCATTCATTTTTAAATATTTGTTTTTTTTAACATAGTCACAAACTGATATGCAAGGAGAATATGCAAGAATGAATAAAGATATGAGATGAAAAAAAAAAAAAGAAGAGGCTAAAGTGTTGAATGAGAGATTTTTTAGAGCACAATGGAAGCTTGAAGAGTATAATAAAAAGATATAAAATATAATATAAATAAAATTAATTAATTTCATTTTATTTGAGAGTTATTTTTTTCAAAGAGGTCAATAAATATATATTATTTAAAATCTTTTTATTGCATCTTTTAACCATTGATTTTTATTGAATTGAGTGTGGATTATCAAGAACACGCTCCAAACCCGACTAGTTATATATAAAATATATTCTATTGTTTTATATTAATTATTTTTTTTTATTTTTTATCGACATTATGTCAATATTTTAAATGTAATTCTATTGAACACAAATAAGAATAACTGAAAATTGTGCAAAAAAAAAATACTATATTAAATAAAAATTATTTAAAATTATGTGATCAGATCCATGAATTAGGATGAATTATATCTTTCCATAATTGCATTGAGTTGGGTTTTGCAAAACACACTCCATATCCAACTCAATACCATTCCTAAGCTCAACTTTAAAATTCTTAGAAAAGATTAACGGTCCATTTATCATTAAGATAAATGCATAATATTGGTTCTTAACTATTTTAATTAAGAATTAAACTTAAAATTAAATTTAAGAGCTAAAATAAGTTTATTTTTGTCTTTAGTATTTTTTTTTTAAAAAATACTTTCATTTTTTATAATGTTTTTAATGTATTATTAAGCAATTAAAAAATTTGCAATTTTAAAAATTAAAAGAGTAAAAACAAATCCAAAGCTGGGCCCATATAGCTTGTAACCGGGCCTAATTTAGTGACCTCCAATGTGTTGTCGGACCAAATACATTTGTCGAATCCTATTAATTGATTTAGTTAAATTTGAACTGATTTTAAATTATTTTATTTTTAAATATAATAGATATATTTTTTATAGTTTAAAAATATTGAATAATTATTTGTTTTAAATTATTAAATTAAATTAATTGAATAAAAAACGAATAAGTTCATCAATTATTTGACTGTTGGAATTGTAAAAACACTGATGGCCTAATAACACCACATGTTAGTTATTGAATTTTCTGTCTTTAGCTACTGACATGATAAAGGAAATTTTATTTGTCATATCAAAGAAAGTTGTGAAGCTTCAATGTATAACGAATACCAACTAAACTTTGTTTGTTTGACTTAGGACAAGTACGTGACCATCTAATCTCCACTACTCGGGTTTTTGTTTTTTTGTTTTTTTTTCCATTTCCTATATCAAATTTAAGTTTCTCATGCCCAAGAATAATATAACCAAGTGTGTACCTATCAAGGAAAAGAAAAGAAAAGAAAATAGAAAGACCCAAGTGCGAAATTTTGATGCTAGAAACTACCTTTTTTTTTATAAGATTATCAAAGAAAAAAATTATTAAAAGGTGCATTAAAATATATCAGTTAAATTGATACTCTAACTCCGGCACAATATAGAAGAAAATAGAAACAATTAATCATAATATTACTTTTGATTATTTTGAGTTGTAATTTGAAGCTTTATATTCAACCACGTAGTTTATGATACAACCACATATGTTAATATATCTACTAACCAAAACTGACAAGCACTTGATACTGTTCTTTAAATTATTTTGCTTGGATTGTCATCACCATACTCCGACATCAAAGAATTTGTTTGCGGGTCCAAAATTGAAAGAATAATGTTCAGTCTAGTGCAAGACATTAGAAATTTAAATCGTAACAGTCATTTAATTTTTTTTTTTAATATATTCATTTCTTCTAAAAAATTTTATGATATATCATAATGAGGTCTCAGTGTTATACATACGTGGCCAAATATCTTATGTGAGTTTTCTTAATAATTCAATGATATCGTTTTCTTGAAATACAGTAAACATCCCCTTTATCTTTTTGGTTAGATATGGTTAGGAAGATGAAGACAAACAACCTTTTCTCCAAATCTTCCCATACAATGACCTAATAAGCAAGGAAAAACATGGCAATCAATTGTTATTTAGTAGTTAGCATAGATCATCATCCTATAAATTATATCACTAAGCCAATAACCTATGATTTATGGGTCTAATAATTATTAATCAAGGGCAATCACTTGGTAAAGCCATATCCCAATCTCCGTGATTGGCTCCTATGGGGTCGGTCCCACTGCCACGGTGCCACACGGCATCCTTCTATTGGCTGATGGCGTGTGGGGATGGCTACGCGGGCACCAAAATGATTTATAATTATTTATCTTTTCTCAATCTCATGTGGATGACAAAAAAACAAAAAAGGTGGTGTATATAGGTTGACATAATGAAGGGAAGAGATTTTAGGGTTTGTCGGCAATGACCATATATGTGTTTATTTCCTATTTAGCACATCAATTTATCTATGAGGGGAGGAAATTTCATGCATGAACGCAGACATGGTAACAACACTTGGGACCCTAAGGTACTTTGGAGACAACTAATGTTAGAATACTTTCTTCGTCCTAGAAAACTTGGCAACCTTTGATTACTTTAGAAAATAATTAAAAGAAAAACATAAAATTCAGGCTAACTTGATTTGTCTCTTTATAAATAATTATCTACACAGAAATATTTTTCATGTTCAATTTTCAAGTTTAAAAAAAGTAGAGTAAAATAAGGAATTTTGTTTTTAAAAAATGCGTGAAATTATATATGTATCTGTATGTTCTTTAAGTTTATAAGATTGCGCATTATGTTTTGAGTTTAAATGTCTTCACCTATTATTATAAGGAGAATTTCACTAATATAATTACTGTTGGGGGAAAGGAGTTGGTTGAATTACTGGTAAGGTTTTTTTTTTTTTACTAATGAATTTTCTTTAGTTAGGTTGCTATAATGGAGTTGCTTAAACTCTGATATAAATCAATTACTTATATACTGATTTGGTGGAGTTGTTGGTGGATTGACAAGGGCATTAGGAGTTAATTAGGAGCATCACTTGAAATGTCAGCTTAAGAAATTAGATAATGAAAAGATGTGATTGATTGGGCTAAAATTGATGTCTTTTGTTCCAAAATCAAATTCCCCATTGTCCCCTCTCTGTTCTCTTTCTTTCAGTTGGAATAGTTGTTCATACTCAGTAGAGAATTCCACATCTACCCAGTGAAAAAGTAAATAAAATAGGAAGTGATGTTATGGAACAGACTTAATTTGTTAAGCTGTTTTTTTAGCTTACCTTTCCAAAACAAATCCTTTTTCATGGAAAAGGAAAATCCAAAACAGTCCGATCAATTTAGTCACGGACTTGAATTGAAATACTTTCCAATTCTTTAATTATTCAATGAGCTACAAAATCAAAAGGTAATTCTTCCATTTATATGCATTGTAAATTCAACAAATTTGAATAAGAAAAATTTTTATCATTTAATTTATCAGACATGGGTTTTTACCAGTCTGATAAATCCAAATAAAAATAAAATAATTTTCTAATATGTAGATTAGCATTTTTTTTTTTTTTTTTACCTTTCGAAATTAATGATCATCCCAACACTAATGTTTGGAACAGGACAGGAGGCTAATCATATTTGGTTCCCAACAAGGGCGTATGGGTAGGTTTTCAATCAAACCCTTTATACTTTTATGAGCAAGCTGTATATAAATGGTAGAAATAAATAAATGTGTATATAGTGAAGAATATTAGAGAAGGCAGCATCACATGTGAAACTAGTAGTAGCTAGAGAAGTGGTCGGATATAGAAGCAGTGACAAATTGATGATAAGTGTATGGAAATTGGGGAACCAATGGGTCCATCGTGTATAGCCAGTTCACAACTCCATTGTTGAGAGGACTGAAGTGTCAACCTCAGTGCGGTCTTTTAGTCCATCAGTTCTCCAACAATGGCTATCATTTTTTTCTCAAAGTGAAGGATGGAAATTTTGGGCAATGGAGACCAAAAGGAGACGTGAAGGCCACGGTCTCACTACACCAAAAAGCACTTTTGCCTCCATTTCACATAGCTCTTACATATAGCTATAATTCTCCATCATTAATTTTTCACTCTAATACTAATAATAATTATTTCGTTTCTCAATATTGCATGTAATTATCACGGGTTTTTCTAGATACACACGTGTGAGTTGTGACTGTTACATGCATATCAATTTTCCCGATCTCTTTTTTCTATTTTTTTTCCACCAACAAAAAGAAAATCAATGGGGTGAGAATAAAGTAAAAAGTCCGAATTCAAATGCTTATTTTAAAAGCAATATTAATGATGATATTTACCATTCCACATAAGTATCTATCTAACCATGTAATATATTGGTCTTTATTTACTCATCCCAAGTAGTCTACTATTCATCCATGTTGAAGATTAATGAGTTTGGTTGACCAATCCTAGTTTGCTTTAATGTAAGTTAGTGGGTCGGTTTGGCATTTGATATGATTAGTGTATGAACAGGAATAACAATACATACGGTGCACTAAAAACTTTAGAATGATTTTTTCCCCCTTATCTTATATACTGTAATGGAGAACTCCATAATTCATTTTATGAATTAATGGAAGGAAAGTGTGAGCATATAACATAAATTATTTATTAATATATCTTTCAATTTAAAAATTTTTTTATTTGCTTGATATAAATTTAGTCTCTGATAATAATAATAATAACAATAATACCATTGTCTGTATGTATAACATTACCTAGACAACAAGATTTAAACATGACTTTTAATCTAAGTATTTGGGATTATGTCTTAATGAATGAATGCTTATTCACATTGTTGCTATCATTTTTTTATGTCTGACTCTCACAATCTCCTTACATCAATCAAATGCATGAACAATGGTTTGTCCCTAAAATTTGCAATTAAGATACACTAATGTTTCATTACATGACTTATTAAGAATAAAGTTATATAAATGATAAGCTAATTGTGGCCATGTCAGATCAAACCAACTAAAACTAAAAGAAATATTAAAAAAAATAAAGAATAACAGTTAAAAACACTATTGAAAGGCTATTTTGTCATCAACTTAAGAGAATAGTCATAATATGATGTCATTGATGATCACCCTTCATCTAAGCAAATGAAATTCCACTTAAATACATCAAAATTTGTTTGGAAATAACACTCACAGAAATGGGAAAGCCACTCAATAGGGACAGACAATAATAATGAGAAAAAAGAAAAAGAGGACCAATTAATGCTGAATTTCTATACTCACATTGCTTGATAGTAATTATGAGAAAAAAGGGAAAAAAAAAAATAAAAGAGGAGGGAAACTAAACCAGAAAGATCTGATGGAGTTGATTTTGAATAATTTTTTTGAAAATGATCTAGTGAACATTTTTGAGAATCTTTGCGGTTTTTACATCTTGATTTTATTAGATTCTTAATTGATTTCTTTAGATTTTCTTGTTCTATCTGAGGCTAATTGTATTTATTTTTGTTATTCTAGCTTTTATTTCTTTTTTTTTTTTTTTGTAAAAAAAATCTGCTATTTCATGGACCATTCCTAATAGGTGGTCCAATCTAACCAATCATGTCAATGATGGTGTAACAGTATACATCATATTTCTGAAAAATACAAATCCTAATTAGTCAAGGCCATCGACATAAAATAGTCCTTAAACCACCATATATAACTTGTTTGGTTCCTTATATGGTCACACATATATATATTGGTGGTATCAAGGCAAAAGTGCTTCTCTTGCCGTCCAAGATTGTAAGCATCAGCCTCCTCATGAAGGAAACACTGAAGTATTTGGCAGGCATAGCAGGTCCAAGTGGCTATGGCTCAAATTCAACCGCTGAGCAAGTCACTCAAGATTATGCCTCCCTACTCCCTCCCAATTTAACTGCTATCATCACTGGTTAGTTTCATAACATCTATATATACATATATAATCAAACATCTCTTAGGATAATTAACACTTGCAATATGGAAAACTCATGTCATCTTTCTTTTTCACCACCTTTTGTTAACTATGGCATGAATAAAATTGTTTACCACACTTAAATAATGTAGTCCTAACATGTTTGTTCTATTTTCTGTGAATTTTCTACCTCTTAGCTTCAGCTTTCTAGAGTTTTTTCTTTCCTTTTTCTCCTTAAAGAATCTCGAGCTTTCCTCTCTCTCTCTCTCTCTCTTCCCACGATCAAAGATCCTCTTGTCTTTTCATATCACCTTCCACTTCATTTTTGCAGATAATTTTGATGGGTTCTCTTTTCATATTTAGCAAAATCTAATGGATACATGCACATAAATTTTTTTTCTCCATTTAATAGCCCATTTACATATCTTCAGCCTATTATTTCTTGTTGAGCATAATCTTTAAGGACAAACTTTTCTATATATATAATCTAGTGGCTCTTTTTGACTATAGCAAGATATTTTTTTGTCTCTTCTGAATGGTATCCTCTTATTGGTCCAAACTAAGAACGCTTCTCTCTGCAGCAAGCAATCAAGTTCATTCAACGCCCCCACCCACCCCTATTTTATATTAATATTTTTTTTATCAGGGTATTTTTAAATTTATTTGTTTAGTATAGATAAAAGAAAGAGAACATATAACATCAGAGTTTCATGCAATAATTTTATGTGTGATATTTGGATATAAAGGAGCAACCTCAGGCATTGGAGTGGAAACAGCAAGAGTATTGGCTAAGAGAGGTGTGAGGCTAGTGATTCCTGCAAGGGACTTGAAGAAGGCAGCTGAAGTAAAGGAAATTATAAAAAAGGAGAGTCCAAAAGCAGAGATATTAGTATTTGAGGCAGATTTAAGTTGTTTTGCTTCTGTCAAGAGATTTTCTTCTGATTTTCTTGCTTTAGGACTGCCCCTTAACATTCTCATGTGAGTATATTTATGATTTATACTTTATTGGGTTTTTCCTTTTGATAACACAAAGTTAATTCAATTAATTCTGATTGTAAAACTTTTTTTTTTAAATTGTGAAAATTCATTGTGCAGAAATAATGCTGGAATATTTAATCAGAATCTGGAATTCTCTGAAGATAAAATTGAGATGACTTTCGCCACAAATTACTTGGGTAGTATATTTTTTCTTTTAAGAATTTGATTAAATTTAATTTGAGTACATATATAGCTTGATAGATTTGTGTTATAAGAAAATGCTTAGTTATACTGAGGAGGACAAAATTAGAGGACAGACTATATATTGATGGTCCCCAAACTTGTGTATTGATATGTTCTATTGATAGAATTAGAGGATGACAAAGATTTATGATCCCCATAAACATGACTTCATTAGTTGGATTATTGGAAAGATGAAGATTGTTCTCCTCTGCTATATCTCTCTTCTCCCCACACATTACCATATTTTTGTGGGATTTTCTCTTGTTGGTAATGCATTATTAGGAGAAATCATTATTATTTTGATAAAATGGATAAAAAGAAGGGGGAAAAGAAAGCTAACCATCTTTCCTGCACTTTATGGCTAAATGATGATATCGTGTGCGAAATGGAGTAAGTAGTCCAAGCCTAACTATGAACAAATAAAAGATGGTGGTGCTATAAGTCTTGGACCTTGATGGGCGTAATAATGAGTTAAAGATGTAAATAGCAATAAGATTCTAATAAATTATTAACAAATAGTCAAGAATGGAACAAACTTGGATATCATGTAATAATTTCATTAAGCAGCTATTAATTCCTCATCACAGCTAGCTCGGTTGTAAAAATGGAAAGTGTACATATGGACATTATGAGTTCGATCTTTCTTTTTTTTTTAATGAATTTGCATGAAATTAGAATCAAAAGATAAATACCCAATAAAGAAAATGGGATAATTTAGGAATTTTGAAAGTTTCTACTCATATAGTTTTGCAAAAATAAAGTTTGACAAGATCAATCATGGGTTGTCTTGCAGGGCATTTTTTGCTGACAGAGTTGGTATTAGAGAAAATGATAGAAACAGCAGAAGAGACAGGCATCCAGGGGAGAATAGTTAATCTTTCTTCTGTAATTCACAGTTGGGTGAAGAGAGATTCATTTTGCTTCAATCAAATGCTGAACCCAAAGAAGTAAGATTTTACTCTTTTTCTTATTTGCCCTTTTTTTTTTTTTTTTTTTTACTCTAAGTACTGTTTTAAGAGAAAAATCATGATCAATTTGACCAACCCCTTTACCAACCAATTCAATTTCCTCTTAGCACTCATAAGAGACACATGCAACTGCGATGAGTCATATTAACCACTTGCAGGAAAAATCCAAATCATAATTATGAGTTTACTTATGTGGGAAAAATCCAAATAAATTTTAAATTTATTTGTTTTGCCTACAATCTATTGCAGTTATAATGGCACACGTGCATATGCTCAATCCAAATTGGCAAATATATTACATGCCAAGGAAATAGCCAGACAGCTGAAGGTGAAAATCATGATCTATCGCTCTTTATTCCTTCTTCTTTTCACTATCAACTATTTCTCATATTTTCTTTTCTTGGCTTCCAAATGGATCAACATTTGTGATTAATAACAACAAAATTCGTCAATGAGTGATACAATCCAACCCTTAGGTATGATGGGTGGCGGAGGATTCAATTCCATAATTAAAATTTTCCCAAAATTACTTGTGTAACACTAATTACAACAATAATTTTTCATAAACTTTTTGGTTTCTCAAAACATATCCAAATTTGACAGGCAAGAAATGCAAGAGTAACAATCAATGCAGTGCACCCTGGCATTGTCAAGACAGGAATAATTAGAGCTCATAAGGGTTTTGTCACAGGTACCCTATTCCTCCATACATGCATACAACTTATCTAAAAGCACCCTACTGTTCAAAAAAAATTTTCTAATAAGAGCAAAAATGGGAAAAAAAAAATTGCAATCTGCAGATTCCCTGTACTTTATTGCGTCCAAGTTACTAAAATCAACATCTCAGGTATGTGTCGAGACTTACTTGTCAGTTCCTTTGCTTAAGAGATTCACCATAAGAGTGGACTTTGTTCTATAAGTTAGTTGCGCAGTGGCATTTATAGTACAGAAGCTGTGTCCCCTGTACAGGGTGCATCAACCACATGTTACGTTGCATTGAGTCCACAGACACAAAGTGTAAATGGGAGATACTTTGCAGACTGCAATGAGAGCAACTGCTCAGCCGTGGCCAACGATGAATCTGAAGCACACAAACTTTGGAGACAGACTCGAGCACTCATCCACAAACAAATCCATCAACCACCACATTAATTCATGAGAAACTTTTTAGGAACCACTTGTATAATGTATATAAAACTTGTGTACGTACTCAATATGCATAGGGCAATTGACAAGGGTAGAGAATTAATTATGATAATAATACTATTATTATTACCGTTATTTACGTGGAAAATAAAGGGACTGTTCATTTCCTACACATTAAACAAGTAAATAGGGTATGCTAATCTTTCTCATCGTTTGTTGGAATGGGTGGAATTCCAATAGTGCCAAAATTGAAAAGAAAGGAGACATAGGAAGGCGTACAAATTTTCGTAAGATTCCTTGGTTTTGTTTTTTTCCCAAAAGCAAAATTTTACTTTTGTAAATATTGCCATGTACATAAAATATTAAAATATTTGCTGTCAAATGGTTTTCTTTTCTACATCTGATTTAATATTTCATAGATATTCTACGTTTTATTCCAAATTTCCATTTTACTTAGTACCATTCATTTGTTCGTTATTATTGCAGCAACTACATGGCCGACTCCAAAAGGAGCCTACTTTTAACAAAGGGTAGAAGATAAAGAAAGTTAGGATCACATCACAGCAAAACATCACACAAGCAGCTAATCATGCTAATTAAGGAAGACTTTTAAAGCATATAAGCATTTCTCTTTCCCCTCCCAAAAAGTAACATTTGTAAATCAAATGCATATTTTGCAGAAAAAAAGGAAAATTCAAATTAATAGATGAAGATCAACACAAGTATCTAGCGTAGCAGAAATCCAAAATTATTATCATCCGTCCTGTACATTTCATCTGTAATTAATTCATTTGGTTACAGGGGTACGGTGTAAATATACCATCACTGGCTCTCGGTGAGATCATCACAGTTGGGTTTTAGCGCTCCGTCCGTCTCTTTTAACCAAACTCTCTAACATACATAAATCAGGCTCATGCAACCCGTCTAGTCAAGCAAACGAGTCAGAAACTATGACTACTCCAGCAAATCAAAAACAAACATGATGACCAAACTATTAGTTGTGACAACAACCAGCTTCACTTCATCTTCATTTCCTTTAGCTGCCATATATTTCAATGTTTTTTTATCACAAAAAACTACATGATTAATCCTCTACAGTGCACAAATCAAAGAACTAAAAATAAATTCAATGTATTCTTCTCCTCCAGAAGAATGCTTTTTATTTGAAAAACAGACGGAGCAAGAATGCCTTCATATGTGTGATAAGAACATGGAAGAAACAGCTATTATACATGAACCTTCTATTCACTGAAGCTATCAGATTTCATGGAAATTCCAAAAGAGTAGAAATTTCATGCGATATTAGTGAACAACTCCATAGGCAAGTAGAGAGACTAGCATCTACACAATGGGACTCCAAATCGAGCGTGGCTGTTTTTCTACAATTTACCTATATCATCCTCTCACAACCTAGAATTCGGATAGAGAAGAATCAAATTCTAACAACCATGCACATGATATTTTTCAATTAAAAAGAAGGAAAACTTATTATGCCTTTGTTGTTCTCATCATAATTTGGTCCTAGTGATTTCTGCAAGAAGACATGCTTCACTACTTGCAATGGCATACATAACATGGACAACTAGTATATAGCAACTAATTAAAATCATAATACCTTAAGCAAACGAGGGGATTGACGAACTGATCCAGGAGATTTAATGGCTTGTTTAGCTTTTCTTCCAATACTAACTTTGTTCAACTGTCTTGTTACTTCATATGGACACTCATTTTCCTTCACTGGAGATTCACTTCTGCCAGTTGAGACTGACGAAACTGGAGCAGATACGGATATTGTGGCAGATTCTTGATGAAGGGTCATGGATTGCGGCAAATTTCCTAGTGTGTCAAGAACAACAGAATTCTTTTATGAATGTCGAGTCACATGAAACCAAAAAATATATATATACAGATATGAGGCCATTCATCAAATTTCTCTACATCTTCATAATTATCCAGAAGGAGCTTAGCAGTAAGTCACAGACATGTTAGGTTAGATTTATAAAAAATTGTGCAAAAGATTTCATGCAAAAGGAACTGAGCAATACAGTAGTAGGGTAAAAACTGTACCAAGTGATGCAGCTTCTTGAAACCTCTCTCTCATTGTTCTGACAAATTTGAATAAACCATTGGTTCTATTCAACTCAAGCATCAACTCTTTAGTGTCATTTAAGTGTGGATCACAAGCCAACACTGAAAATCAAGAGTAGAATAAAAAGGATCTTAAGTGGATAAAATAAGAACAAATTCAACAATGACACAATTACAAACATGTAGGGATTGCTTACACGTATACATATCATCTTTGTGGCGAACCGTGAAAGTGTACTCCTCATATAGATTTCTCATATCAATGAAGTTGAAAGTGAATTTCACCCCTACTGACATTCAGAACTTGTCAGTATGGAATTTCCACATAAAAAAAAATACAAAATCTTTCACAATGAAATGGCCAAATGGCTATGATTACCTCTTCCACCTTCAATTTGGAAACCAAGGACCCTTTTATACCATAATATAGCCTCTTGAATTTCTCCTCTACGTTCAATGTCTTGGTTCTCTTTTTCTTTAGATGTTGTCAAATGATAAATTAATCCGGAAAAGGAAGAGAGCAAATAATAGTCAGCAGTTTTATTATCATTCAGATATCAAAAAGGTTAGATAGGGCATTGAATCAAATCCAGATATGGTTTTGGAAACAACTGAGAAAGAATGAAACTAAGAATGCTATAGCATGGCATGACTCAAGAAGTTACATGTTACATGAGGACACATTTAAAGTGTTAACGCTTGCCATGGCTCAAAATCCATAAATACTAATACAGATGATTCCCCTGCCAGTCATATTCCTATAAACCATGATGGTGTAAAAATTTCCTCCATTAGAAACCAAGATAATAAATAAGGATGAAACGAGTACCAACATCTGACAAGGGAACTAAAAAGTACCAAGGACTGGAGTACCATGGCCATGCTGATAGAAGCCACATCACTCCACACAATGCTGTACCTCTGTCCAAAGAATTGACAACACATCCTAAGAATTATCTGCCTTCCAAAGTCTTTCGTATCCAACCTTAACTAGCAATTGAAGTTCTCATATCTAATCTGTGGTCCCCATTCACCAACCTAGAGTTTCACTGACAAAACCTATGTAAACAATTGTCTCCCTTTATTTGCATTAGTTGACAATAGTTGAGCACAAATTCACTATTCAAGCTTCATCAAACTAAAATGACAAGAATGTCAGTTTGCAAATAAGTATTATTCAATTGGTATAAGGAAAAAATACTACCAATAGATTGTTGGGACAGGATCGCTGCATACTCATCCTTTCTAGCCCTCTGAACTTGCATGGTTCTTTTAAGTTCTTCTATTCTAGCTCTTGTGGCAGATATACAGTCCCTTATTGCCAACTGTTTAGCCTCCTTACGAGTCTTCACTATAGAAGAAAAAGAAAATAAAAATACATGTTTTAACTTAGTGTGGCTATATGAAAAAAACCATAAATTAAAGCATATAAAGGTCAATAAGGTGGAAGTTTTTACAGATTGAACAACTGCATTAAATGCAGGTATATACGCCAAAATAAGAGAACTGATAGAAAAAAATTATTCTTGTAGTTTGTCTAATCTGAAAATCAACTTTCTGGTGACTTTTCAAGGCATTCAATTATCTTAGGTGAGAACAATGCCATTTTAAAAAGCTTAAAATAGGGGTAGCAAATGTATGAATTTGCTTAAAACAGGGGGGTTTGAGTGCATATGCATGGTTTGGGCCGAAATGGGTTGAGGAAGACATAACTCATTCACCTATTTAATATAGATATGGATATGCATACCACTTTTACCAATATATACCACCACCACCATCACAGCCCGCTGTCACCACTATCAACTTTACCTCCACTACAGATGCCACTTTGAAAATCCAAGTTTTCAGTTCTAAATATGGAGACCGGAGTTAATGAGAGAATAGTCAAGGTTTAGGACATAAAGAGTAGATTTGGATAGAGGTTGGCCAGCTAAAACAAAGGAGTTATGATCTGATTTGAAGGAATTTTAATATATTCCATACATATATGAGTAAGGGTGACAACCACTGCCTCTACCTTAGAATAGATTTTATTCGTCCTATAGGTAAAATGCAAAAAAGGTGCTTTCAACTGAACAACAACAATGATGAAACACGCAGCCAAAACAGCATCTTTCAAAACCTCTAAACATGTACCTACAGGTGGGTATTTCCTAGTTAACCAACTTCGGGAAACAATGCATTGTCTTCACTCTTCCAAATACCACATCTTTGACACTCTAAATAACATTTTGTACCACTTAAAAAATAATTATAGGTTCCAAACTTAAAGAAATTAGCAAATGGCAGCAGAATTAACTCAAAAATCAAAACAAGTTTCCAAATTTAAATGTTAAAAAACAACTACAAACCTGCTATAACACTAACAAACTCATCCTCAGCTTCCCGCAAGCTAGATTTCAATTTCCCTAATTTCCCTGCAAAGTCGCGAATTTCAATTAAAACTAAACCCTAAATCTCACACCAACAATGCGCTAAGTAACGGTGGAGTTAGGTGGAAATGCGACTTATCCTCACCTTGATTTTGTAGTGTTTCTTCTACTCTGCTCTTGATCGAATCCAGAACCTGATGAAACGACGCCGTAAATGCATCCACTCTCTGCAGTTCAACAGCGACGTCTCGGTCGCAGATCGACCGCAACGATTCCATTGTCGTCGGTGCAGATTCCACAGATTTCGTCTGCATTTGCGTGTAGCGAAAATGGTTGGTGCAGAGATTTTGGATTTGAATGGAAAAAATTGGGATCAGCCCGCCTTTTTTTTGTTGTTTTTTTTTTTTTTAAGGGGAGCCTTTAAAGCCCTCGGATGTGCATTATAGACATAAATATTGATCTAAATATAGATGCAGTTAAAAGATCAATCTATATATATAAATACAATTAAAATAAAATGTGTATGAATAAATCTATAAATCTAGATCTATAAAGCATCCCGATCAATATCAAAGATATAAACTTGCACTTCAAAGTGGTCTGTCTGGAGTCAATTACGTTCAAATTTTTGCGGATATGGATATTAGCATGCGGCCCAATTTAATCCTTTCTTGGGCCTAGATTCAAACTAGATTTGTAAGCCCAATTGTGTAACATTTTCTTGACAAGACTCTTCTTCTTTCTGAATGTCCTTTGCTTCTGTTAGTACATAAAATACTGTAATGTGATAATACTATGTATCAGTGAACAAATGGGAGAAGTGAATAGTTTCTTGATAAGTTAATAGATATAGCTATGTCGTTTTGTTTCTAAAAAATTAGTCGAAACTAAATTCATCTTTCAAATAGTTTTAAAGTTAAATTTCATATAGTCTAATATAATTTTTAGCTGAAAAGAGAGATTTGAATATATTTTTGTCGAAATGATTAGAATGTTTTACCATTATATGTGACTTATTAATATACTTAGCGGAAAGTTAGAATTTTATCTGGAGAGTAGCAAAAACATACTCTTTACCCACGAGAAAGCTCTCCTCATCTGCTATATAGCCAACCTGCAAATCTGAGAAAGAATTAGTCGAACATCGAGAAAAGTACAAAATTACCTAAATTTCGAAAACAGAAGGCATTTATGCAATACAAAATTTTCTCTTCTAAAATTAACTTTCGTGCGTTGAAAATGACTTTTATACGCTTAGTTTGTTATTCCCCGAACCCAAAGATGGGATTCTTTTATTTCCATAACACTGTAATTGGAATAGGAGAATTTGGGAAAGAAGGCTATGGATTCTGCGGTAGAAGAAGTTCGGTTGGTTTTGTGAGATATTTATTTGTAGTGTTATCACTGTTTCTTTTTCAAAGCAGCAAAGGAGACAATAGCTTTTTGCTTTATTTTGAATAATTATAATATTTTAATGAATACAAATTGAGAAAATTTAATTTCTTATTATTTTTATTTAAAATTTAATTGCATAATTCTTAGGTGCTCCTCTCAATCGTAATTTAGCTTTAAATTTATTATTTCTCGAATGGGTTAGTTCAATTAATTTGGTTCAATAATTTAAAATAAAATCATTACTAAAATATTATTTATTAAAATAATTTTAAAATATATGAAAATATGTTTATAAAATAAAAATATATTTATAACATTTAAAATAAGAAATGATTTTAAGAAATAGCTAAATTGAATTAAATTAACTAAATATTTAATTTTTAATTTTACTGATATAATATATTGATTTGATTTTTAAAATATTATTTTAAAATAAAAGTTAATAAATTAATTTTATCAATAATTAAATTTTTTAAATGAGAGAAAGACGTTATGTTAAATTAAATTTTTAAAGTGAGAGAACGATGTAAATCCAACTCCTTTCTACTTTATCATAGCTTTAAGTATTAAATAACTATACACAATAAAATATTTATATATGAATTATTTATGATTTATCAACTAAAAAACTCTCAAAAATAATCTGACTTCAAACAAATCATGGTAAATTTTTTATAAATATGCTTATTTTTATTCTATTTTACATTTATTTAGGTTTATCAATTCAAAATTTTGAAACTTAATATGATATCAAAAATGTAAAAAACAACTTATCAAAAATATTTAGTTTAGTTTTATTTTAAGTTTACTTTTTATTTATCAACTAAAACACTCTCAAAAATAATTTGTCCTCAAACAATCATGATAGAATATTTGTAAAAATATTTATTTTTTATTTTATTTTATATTTATTTTAAGTTTATTAGTTCAAAATTTGTTAAAACATAATATGATATTAAAAGTGTAAAAAACAGTTTATGAAAAATGTTCATTTTAGCTTTATTTTAGGTTTACTTCTAGTTATCAACTAAGAAACTCTCAAAATAATATGACATCAGAAAAATCATATAAGAATTTTTACAAAATATTTATTTTTATTCTATTTTATATTTATTAGATTTACAACATATATTTATTGTGGATTTAACAAAGCATGAGTTAATTATTTTATCAAAAAGCAGACAAATGTTTATTTTTTGTCTATAAGAGGTTTATCACTGGTTAATGAAACCATCAATGAAAAAAACTAAAAAGAAGTATACAACCATCAATCCAGTAGCTCCTTACTATCTATTAATGAATTAAAAGAATTTTTAAGACCCAAAAAATATCATAGAAAACATGAATAACAATTATTTCAATTTAATTTGAAGTTTATTTTGAGTTTATCAAAATTTTAGTTTATTTTGAGTTCATCAAAAATTTTAAAAATTAAGTATGTAAAACAATTTGCAGAAAAATATTTATTTTAATTTTATTTTGGGTTTACTTTTAATGTATGAAACCATAGATAAAAAAAAAAAAAGAAGAATATATGCATCATCGATAACTTCTAACAAATATGATTTTCTCTTTTTTCATTAATTTCTAGCTCAAAAAATATTTTAAAAATTAAGTATATAAAACAGTTTGAAGAAAAATATTTATTTTAGTTTTATTTTGATTTATGAAATTATCAGTAAAACAAAAAAAAAAAAGAATAACAATTAGAATGTGGATATTCAGCTTTTAACAAACATGATTTTTTTTGTAACAACATCAAGTAAAAAATATTTATACACAGTAAAATATTTATTTTTGTTTTATTTATTTTTATTTTAGGTTTACCAATTCAAAATTTTTAAAATTATGTAAAAATAATAATTTGTAGAAAAATATTTATTTTAATTTTAGTTTGGGTTTATTTTTGGTTTATGAAACTATAAATAAAATAAAAAGAAGAAGTAGCACAGTTCAAAGTAAACATCATTTTCAACTTATTTTCATAACTGATTTTTAACTCAAAAAAGTTCATTTAATATCTTAAAATATATTTTAAAATTTTAATATTTTTAAAATTTTAAAGCTAGTTTTGCTTAAACATCTTTAAGATTGATTATTAGTTTAAATAATCATTTTTCATATACAATATATCAAAACTCATGATTTTTCATTCTAAACAATCAAATAAATCTTTACAAACACATTAAATCTATTTAAAAAAGAAATATTTATAATAAAAAATTATTTTTAATTTTGAATTTAAATAAAAATATTTTAATTTAAATAAATTTAATTTATTTAAATACTTTAAATCAAGTCAATCAAAGAAAATAAGAATAATGTCTTCCAGAGCAAGGAACTGGGAGCTAAAATGATACGATGTTAGAGAAACTTGTCATCGACCAACAAAAAGCTAAACCAAACTACACTAATCATTTCATAAATTATCATATCTTTGTACAACTTCAGCTCCTAATATTCATTGCCAAAGTATAAACCAGAGATACTAACTAATGATAATCGCAAAAATCAAAGAAAATGGAAGGAGAAAAAGAGAAAACACTACAAAATCTCTAAGTTCTAACTCAGCCTTTATTCCGACCAAACTAATATAGCTAAGCTACTGTCAGTATTTTAATTTGCTTTCTCCACATAGCATTTAAACACTGACTCCAAATCAGGAGGAGTAAAGAACTCCCAAACTCCATTATAGCTACACCTTGAAGACGGTCGTACCTTTCTTGGGACCGGCGGGCACGACAATCTTTCTAGTATTCTGGGTCCTTTAGCGGTTGGAGTTGTAGAACACTTCTCTTCTCCATCTTCTTTGTCGTTTTCTTTCCTTCTTGATTTTGTACTTACTGGCTTGAGTGAAGTCCTAGTAGCAATTCCAGTGATCATCCATTTCTAAACCCGCAGCGTCCACTTACGTCTTCTTTGAAAACCCCATATTTAATAATACACAGCAAAATCCAAGAGAAAACAGAACAAAAATTAAAGAACAATAACACAAGGCAAGAAGAGATGGGACAAAATCAAGCAAACAAAAAACAGGTTTTACAGGTATAAAAATGGAATGAAAAAAAGTGGGAGCAGTAAAAAAGAAAACTTGATGTAGTACACTATCCTTTAAAAATATGAATATAGTGGGTATAAAAGTCTTTTTGAAAAAAAAATATAGAATGGAGGGTGTACTTTTCTCAATATTTGGTTCTTATCAAACAAAAAAAAAAACGGAAATATTAATTTTATTTACAAAAATGCTATTGTTAAATAAATAAATAAATGATAATTTGGTGAGCATTATGCTTCGTTTCCTTTCCCTTTTTTTTTTTTTTGGGGCGGTATGCCTTGAAGACTAATGATAATATACTTTTTCATAGATGATAAAAAAAAAATCAGTATTTACTGCTCAAATCTATTCACTTTTTAAAACTTTAACCATGATTTAGAAATTATGATTATAATTCAATTAATGTTATTATTAAAGATAATTTTAATTTTGAAGGTTCTGACTTTATCCTCTAACTATATTTGTAATAGTTATATCTTTTTTTTTTACAGAGTAATACTTATATCTTAATAACATGTAAAACTTAATAATTTTGATGTATAAATTTCTCTTGCGGTCGAAAGCATAATAATAATAATATCATTTATATGTCATAATAATAATAAAAAATAATACAGGGTAACACAATAATAAAGAAAAGATAATATAAAAAATGTAGCTAACACTACTCATTACAAAGATTCAAGCATTGAAAAGTTCTGAGTAATTTTTCAAAGAATTTGAGTAAGATTCAATTTTGATGTGAAATGGACTTTTCTTGACTAATTCAAATGGCCATTAAAAATGAAAAATGTGATGTTGAGTGACTTCATCACCCAAATTAAAATTAAAATACACTTGTCTCATCGTAAGTTTAGAGTCCCTAAGTCAAACCTGAAATTTATTCCTTTTCATAGTTTTGAATAACATCCAAAAATCACCGTTGTTTGTGACTAGGGTCTTGTGCTATGGAGAGTCTCCTTGGAATATTGCACTAAATAATGCATATGCATCTTCTTAATACATGACCCACCCCCCCCAAAGGAAAAAAAAAATTCAAATGGATTAAGTTGTTCTATTTTTACTATTTGTTAAGATCTTGTGGCAATAAAATACTTAAAAGTGTATAAATAAATAAGCAAAATTGCCTACTCACAAGTTCTTTCACACAGATAGAATACTTGTAGTACCAAAAAAAATAAAAAAACATCTTGCTTTAGTAAGAGGAAAAACAAACAAAAGAAAGAAACATATATTAATGTAAGCTTTTGTATATATTATACCATAAAAATGAAGTAGAGCTTCTTTGGAGCCGAAAGAAGAAAAGTTGATTAGGTCATTAGCATCAAAAGAAGGGAAGAACATTCCAAGAAACAAGAGATTGGATCCCAATTGAAGGTTAAAAAAAAAAAAAAGATACCAATTTCTACCTAAAAAAGAAAACATTTAAAACACAAAAGGGTATGGCAAACCATCAGAGGAAGCAAGCAACATAGGCGCTAAATTATTGGTTTCAATGTATTTTTATTTTCGTGTGGGATAGAATGAACCAGTATCATCCAATCCGTCTATATTGGGGGGGCATTTCTTGGGCTAAATCATGCAGTAGCTTGACTATATCCAGTAGTTACAGACCCAACTTTTCGTTTTCATTGTATCGGGATTGTCCTTGGTTCTCTACGTCCATACATGGCCGGTTGGGCGGACCAATTATTGCTTCAATTAAACAATGGAATCTATCTACTCAACCCTTTCCTCAGTCAGCACAAGATTCATTGCCGAGATCAACCATATTTTGTGTTTTGTTAGGCATTTTATTACTCTAATTTTGTTTAGTTAATTAAACTCGATCAGCTAAATTTCAATTTTGGATATGATTCTAGGCTCAGTTAATTTTACAGAAATAATTTGTTTGAAAAAAAATATTTTTTGAGACAAATGTTTTTTAAGAAAATATGTTTTGAGTAATATATTTTCTAGTAATTGGAACACATTATAAAAAATATTAATTTTTTCATTTATAAGATTATAATAAAATTTAGACCATAAATGTTTTATATTTATATTATTTATTATTTAATATAAATATATATATATATATTAAAAGAAATAATTTTTTGTGGGTGACTGATGATGATGTTGATAGTGAATGATGACTAATGTTAATAAATATGTGTATTTATATAATTTATTTTTTATTTAAATAAATTTATTAAAGTCTATAAAATGATTTTCTGTTCTAAAAAATGAGAAGTATTTTTTAAAAAAATGACTTGATTTTCCTTTAATCAAGAAATATTTTCTGTTAACCATTTTTTTTTAATGCACTAAATAGAGAAAATTACGAAAAATATTTTCCGTGAAAATAACCTTAATATTATTATGTATCTATTAATTAGGAATGCATTGATTTTCAAGATTTTTCTTTTATTCATAGAAGCCTCATTAGCAAAATTAATATTTAATTCTTATTAGATTGATGAACTCTTTTTACCATACTATATAATGGATTAAAAAAATAAATTCAATCACATTTTTAGAATGAGAAGATCGATTAGGCCACATCAAATTAGTTAATTTTATAAATTTTTATACTTTTCTTAGAGTAAATAATAAAAATTTATACTTAATATTAATATTAAATAAGAAAACTCTAAACCCATGAAAATTCTAAGTTATTTTTTTTTTTAGTGGTATTTTGGTGAGAAAAAATATATATATATAACCGTCTTCTCTCTTCACCTTTTCTTTTAGAATTTTTTTTTCATCTTTTGGAGTTACAGTCAACTAAATCATACATTTTCTCTCAAAATTTTTTTTTTCTCATCTTTTGGAGCTACAGTCAACTAAATCGTTAGCAATAACTCATGATTTTATTTTTTAATAATTTATCTATTTTTCTTTTTAACAAATATAAATTTGGATTTATTTTTACAAATTTTAATAATTTTACTTTTTTTTTAACTTTGATGAGAGTTTTTAATTATTTCTTTGTAAAAGTGTGGTTTTTTTACATAAAGTTATTATCATCCCTTTATATGATTGCTTTATAATATTATTAAAGTGATCAATATGTTTTTTATAATAATTTAAATGTATTTATTTCAAAACAAAAACATCGAATTGAACCACTAAATGAAGTTTATTTCTCGTTGTTATGTAAAGTCTAATGATTTGTCAATATTATTGTGTTTTGTACAAAAGAAGATTATAACTTTTTGAATTAAATTCAACATATTTGATGTCAACATAATTTATTATAAATTATAAATTTTAATTTTTTATATGTGCTGGTAATCTTTTTAATGAACGAATCTAAACCCACACGCCCTAACAGGGAGAAAAAAAAAATACCAATGCACGTGCCTAATATCAATAATAATAATAATAATTAGAAAAAACACGCACACACAGAAATAAACTAAATTAAAACTTAAAAGTTAAATACGATGGAGTTTGGCCTCTAAAGATGTGGGGCAAATAATTAAATAGGTACGATCTTGAACACAAGTGGATCAATAATTAGAAAGCGAATCTGTGACATCCCATTTAAAATCGTCATTAACTGCTCTAAGTCTATCCATTATTGTTAAAAGACCTTAATTCAATTATCATTTATTTATCATATTTATTTTTCACACAATGTCTCTTGTTCACAACATAGTCACTATTTACAATAAAGCATACATGACTAAACCAGCTGGAATACTAATAGACTGCATACTGGTCCAACCTCTTTTTAGACTGCTAGACAACAACCTTGAAATATAACTGGACACAGTCTTTAGTCTACTCTTCCTGAAATAAAATTTCATGCAAAAGAGTGAGTTTGCATACTCAGTAAGTAAATACATAACGATACTTCAATCTCAAATAACATATCAAACATTTTATTATTTATAACTTATCATCATATCCATATACGAACTAAACAGTCTTTACTCTTAAATACCACATAGGCTATCAAAGGTTATTACCACACATGCTGTCATAATTTTCTGCCACATAGGTTATAGATATTACTGCCACAAAGGCTTTAAATTTTAGTTGCCACATAGGTTAGAAATATTATTGTCACACAGGCTATAGATCTCATTTTATTGTCACACAGA
>CATIWR010196801.1:0-24346 GCA_949677035.1 Omphalea diandra
CAAGTTGTAAGGTTTAGTGTGAGCCTAAACACTAAGTTGAGTGTGAGCTTGTAAAACACTAGTGATTGAGTGAAATACCCAATTGGTGAATTGGGGAGTGGACGTAGGGTTGGTTAATACCTGAACCACTATAAAACTCTTGTGTTCATTTTTCTTCTACCCTTTCTTTAATCTTTCATTCTTGTGTGTTTCCTCCAAAATTAAAAGTTCAAATTTCCCACCAATTCAACCTCCCCCTTCTTGGTGCACTAGGACCAACACTTATTAAATATTACATTTTAATAGATATGTTAGATTAGATTGTTCAAACTTAAGTCAAGACTCACTTTTAATTTTGATAATATAGACTGAAAAGTTCTAATGTATATCTTAAATGTTGATTTTGCAGATATTAAGTTCGAATCTCATTGGAATTTGAATATAAGTGATTAGAAGCAAACAATTCAAAGTATGAAAATCTGTCTCCCACAGTTTTGACCACGAATTTTTAGTAGAGATCGCAAATTTTGAAAAGACCATTGGAAATTAAAAATTCTTAACTATAATTCACCTATCTAGACTGCGACTGAAGAAAGACAAGAAAGTAGTTTGCTTCACAGTGGGTATAGTAGTGGGTCAAATTTCAGTAGAGACTCAAATTTTGAGATCCATTAGAAAAATTCACGGCTAGTTTTCAAATGGATCAATGACGTGTGGTCACGCGTACCAGTTGTTAGACACAAATGTAATTCTCGACTATGACCTTTGTCTGACAAGTTTAAAATAACGGACTTGGCCACTAACTTTGGACATTTGGACATAGTTTTATTTGTAACGTCTCATTAGTGGTTGTAGCCTATCAATACACTACTAAATGAACTTGAATGCAAGAAAATAATCATTGATTGTGCCAAAACTCTTGCAAAGTTAATTCTCATAACTTTAATTCTTTATTTCTTTGTACATAACAAGCTTAAAATAATGGACTTTCCCACTAACTTCAGAGATTTAAGCATAGTTTTATTGTAACATCTCTTTGGTGGTTGTAACCTATAAATACACCACTAAATAAACTTGAATACAAGAAAATAACCATTGATTATGTCAAAACTCTTAAAAAGTTAATTCTTATAACTTTAACTCTTTATTTTTTTGTACATAGTTTGGTATGAGCTTAAACATATTGGATTTAGGTTTAAGAGTGAGCATTTTGTATAGAAAACTCTTGTTTGGATTTTGGAGTGATCCTTATAAAACTCTTTTATAGGTTTAAGTGTTAATCTTAGTAAAACACTTGTGTAAGGTTTGAGTGTGAGTTTTAGTAAAACACTTATAAGGTTTGGTGTGAGCTTAAACACTAAGTTGAGTGTAAACTTGTAAAATATTAATGATTTAGTAAAACACCTGATTGGTGAATGTGGGAGTAGATGTAGGATTGGTTAATACTCAAACCACTATAAATCTCTTGTGTTCATTGTTCTCTTTCTCTAATCTTTTATTTGTGTGTGTCTCCTCTAAAAGTTCAAATTACCCACTAATTTAACTCCTTTCTTGGTGCACAAAAGCCAACAATTGGTATCAGGGGTAATTCTCAATTCAAGCTTTAATTATCTGAGAAAAGTTCAATAACACAAGAAAGAATCTACTCTCACCTTAATCCTCACTTTGATGGCAATGATTATGCTTTTTGGAAGTATAAAATAGAGATTTATCTTGATAGTGATCTCATCAACTTATGGGATTATGTATGTCAAGAATGGAAGCCTTCAAAAAAGATGGTTGAAAGAGTAGAAGTGGCAATTGCAAGAGAAGGTTAGAGTGAAGCACATAGAAAGGCAAATGGGAAGAATAAGAGGGCGATGATTATTCTCCTAAGCTCCATGTCAAGAGAATAAATTTGGAGAGTTGAACATTGCTAAACCACATATGACATAAAATTACTAAAAAACTATCATGATGGAGCAACTTTTCTTAAATCAAATAAGTTAGTGATGTATGTGAATGAGTAGGAATTCTTCATGATGAAAGATAATGAAATCCTCACTGACATGACAAATAGACTTTTCTCTATTGTCACAAACATGAATAAGTTTGGAAGAATTCTTCCCAGTTATGAAATAAATACTAAAATCCTTAAATCTCTTCCATTAGATAAATTTAGTGCAAGAGTATGTAGTATTCAAGAGTCTAATCTGGAGATTGAAAATATGTCAACCGATGTTCTCATTGACAAACTTATCACTCACGAAATGGCTCTTAAGAAGGATAAAGGGATGAAGAAGATAAGAGGATAAAAAGATAAAAAAGAGAAGAAAGCTCTTGCATTCAAGGCTCAAAAAAATGATTCAAGCTCAAGTGACTCCAATGAAAGTGATAAAAAAAGAAGAAGAGCTTGCTAAGATTTCTAGAAGGACTAAGGAGTTAATGAAAAGGAGAAGAGGAAGAAAAACCAAAAAAAAGTCATCTTCCTACTACCACAAGGCAAAGAAAAAAGTTTCAAGGCCACTTAGGATTATGATTCAAGTGGTGAACAAGAAGATGAAGAAGTTGTAAAATTGTGCTTCATGGCTTAAGAGGACTCATCTAATGAGGTAAGTACTTCTTCACATTCTTATCATGATTATGATGAGTTAGATGATGTGGATGATAAGCTTCTTGAAGCTCTAACCTTGAGATGTGATAAATATAAGTCTCAAACTAAAACTTATAAGAAAAAATATTCAAAACTTGAGGATGAATTTAAGGATTTAAATGATTTGTAAATAGTTTGAGAAATTCTAATGAGGAGCTCAGGAAATCTTTAGAAAATCTCTCAAAAAACTTTTCATCTCTTGAATCTCTAAGGAAAGAAAATGACATTTTAAAAGGTAAAGAAATTAAGCTTAGGAATTTCATTTCAAAATTTCATAAAAGGAAAAAAGCTTTAGATATTCTCATAGTATCTCAAAGACCACTTTTAGTGAGACATGGCTTAGGCTTCAATACAGCTTCCTCATCTGCATTTTCTCCTCTTACATTCATTTGAGCTTCAATACCTCAAACTTCTAGTATTGAGGTTGTTGGGAAGAAAAACGCTCCAAGCACTAAGCCTTTTAAGCCTATAAGTAAAAGGAAGGCTCACCAAGGCTTGATAGCTAAGCCTTAAAGAGCAAATCATGCATATATTCATACTAAGAGGCATGTTTAAAGGCACACGCGTGAAAATTTCTTTTATACTCATCATCACTCATGCACTTACATACACTCTCATAACCAAAGTATGAAAAGGCTTCCCATTCATACTAAGGTTGTGCAGAGGAAAAAGACTTATAAGTCTAAATTTCAATACCATTATTCCATAAGGTATGGTCATATAAATATATTTTGTTATATTAGGAAGGCTCACCTCAAACTAGAGGATCCTTCACAAGCTAACTCTTGAGGACCCGAGTATGCTTGGGTACTAAGGCAAAGTGTTTGATATTGTAAGATGGGGACTCCTTTACCAAATTCTCATCATGGAAAATACAAAGGTGAATGGAGATTACTAATGAAGAAAGGATAAAGTTTCAAATGGTTATTTAGTACAGGCCATTGATTCTAAACTTGTAATGTATCCCTTACCTCTCATGCTTATAACTTAATATATTTATACATATGTCTAGAGGGAGTTATTATGCATTTTATTACCTAGTATATCTATATGTTATCATGTTTGATTTGATTTCATTGATTGTGTGATGAATTGAATCAATTCATTTTGCATTAGAGTTGTTTTATATTTCAAATTTATAAATTGATCATCATAATATCATATACTTTATATTAGGATCATATATGGAAATTCTTAAATCTTTAGCCTTATTTTGTGTGGTTAAATGTCTTTAAATGATCCAAATATTTTATTTTTTATATTTTTATGAATTTCCATGCAACTTATGCTTTATCCATTTATCTTCTTATGTGACAAATTGTGCAAATTGCTTGTGTTTACTATTATGATTTGAGTTTGTACAATTGACAACTTTGTGAACATTCCCTATCATATTCCCTATTCTCTCTCTTATTTCCTTTTATTTCCTCTCTTTTTGATCTTGACAAAGGGAGAGGGATAATTGATTGAATATACAAAGAGGGAAACATATAAAAAGGGAGAGAAAATTGTACTAAATTTGTAATAAACTAAGATAATGATCTTATTGGAATAACCAAAGGGGAGTATGGATTGAGGGGGAGTAATTTCATATTTAAGATTTGAATCACTTCACAATCATTCACTTAAAGTATGCATCATTGATTCTTTAATCTTTGCATATTTAATATAGATTGTCAAAATCAAAAAAGGGGAGATTGTTGGACTTGGTTGGTCAAACCTATCTTGACAATGTAGATTGAAAGGTTATACTTTCAATCTTAAGTGTTGATCTTGCAGATATTAAGTTAGAATCCCATTGAAAGTTGAATAAAAGTGATCAGAAGCAAAAAACTCAAAGTGTGAAAATCAGCCTTCAAAAGTAGCGACCGTTACACATAAAATTGCAACTACTACTAAGTAAAGCCATGAATACAAATTGGACAGTGGCAATTGTGGTGAGCTTCACGTCTTTGATAGCAACCATGACATTCAATCAAGTCTAGGGGGATTTCAGAGTTGTATCTAGCTCAAGCCATATGTCACAAAACTATTACAAATTTATTTATCGTGACCACAACATGAGTACAATGATCGTCACAAGCCCAACTCAAGAACTCTTGATTAGACAATGGCAATTGCGATCAATAGTAGTGTCTAGATGGCCAGTGCAATTGATATCGTGACCGTTACCATGAGATGGTGATCGTGACACCTAAAAACTATGAAAGGACTCTAACGGCTAGTCTTCTGAAGGACCAATGTTGAACTACCATGTTTCACTAGTCGTTAGACACAATTGAAGACCTCTACTATGACTATGCAAAATCTAAAGCGAAGGGTAGATAACAATTGCAATTAATATGTAGCAACCGTGACAATGGCTTGATAAGCATTTAATGCATTATTTGCCTAACATACTTTAGACATTTGTACATAGTTTTATCTGTAATGTCTCTTTGGTATTTTGAGTCTATAAATACACCATCGAATGGGCTTGAACGCAACAGAATAACCATTGATTGTGCTAAAACTCTTGCAAAGTTAATTTTTCTAACTTTAACTCATTATATCTTTATACATAGTTTGGTGTGAGCTATAAACACTCTGGGTTTGGGTTTAAAAGTGAACTTTTATATAGAAAACTCTTGTTTGGATTTTAGAGTGAGCCTTACAAAACTTTTACATAGGTTTGAGTGTTAGCCTAGGTAAAACACTTATGTAAGGTTTGATTATGAGCCTTTGAAAAACACTGGTAAGGTTTGGTGTAAGTCTAAACACTAAGTAGAGTGTGAGCTTGTAAAACACTAGTGATTTAGTGAAACACCCAATTGGTGAATTAGGGAATGGATGTAAGGTTCGTTAATACCTAAACCACTATAAATCTCTTATGTTCATTGTTCTCCTACTATTTCTCCATTCTTTTTATTTATGTGTGCTTCCTCCAAAAGTTCAAATTTGCCACTAATTCATCCCCTCTTCTTGGTGCACAAGGGCTAACAATATGCATGTGTTTGAAATTTTTTGGGATTGTCTATTTACAGTAAGCATGCTATTGGATTCAAATCTAAGTGCATGGTGTATTGCATGGCCCATGCATATATGCATAATTTTTTTCACATACATTTCTATTTGTTTTCCTTTTTTTATTCCATACTATTTTAATTAATACTAGTTAATTAGTGAAGGAAATACTCAAGTGCAACCATTGATTATTATGGATTCATTCATTTATGGCAAAATAGGTCCAAAGTCTTAGATAGAAAGGGAGTAACTTTATGTGTCCTTAAATTTTCATTTTTGTTTTTCAAACATTAAGGATAATGTTTCATTTAAGTTTAGGAGATGGATTTGAATTAATTCTTTCAATTTTTTTTTTTAAATTCTTCTGTGAATATGGTATTTTATTTGTTCATTAATTCTGTTGATTTGTTCTTTAATTCTTTGTACTTTAAATTTTTTTGGGGTAATTATTTGACCTAATATTGAAAAAGAATAGATATGACGTTGATTAAGTCATTTTGTGAATTTTTTATTGTTCATAATGGAACTATACATGATTATAATGTTTAGAAATTTAAACATTTGAATAATCTTGATAAATGATATAAGTAGTCTCTTATTTAGGTTAATTAAGGAATTTGCTTGAATAATTACATCTAAGGAGAGATTTCTTGTTTAAATTTAAACATATGCATGTTAGTTTTTTAAGAGCATTTCCATTAATTCTAAAATAAGGCATACGACCTTTTGAGGTAAAATATCAATTCACACTTGATTAAGGAAATGCTTTAGGCATTCTTTGTGTTAGTCTATTTAGCCCCTTCCATACCTCTAACATTGTTATTCTTTGAATCCCTTTTGAGCTTTGAAAATAAACTCTAAGAGTGTTTATAAGTCTTTTTCTTGGCACCTTTAACCTTTATATAGTCCATATTATGACCTATCCATCCAGAGAATTTCAGGATTGAAATTTTTAAGTGACGCAAGAATTTCCATTACATGTGATGAGAAAGTTGATTTTTTTTTCTTCTTGTGTATATGTTTGAGTAAATTTGCAATTATTTGATATTTGGGAAGAAAAAATTAAGACATATAATACTCAAATTTTTATAATTTGTTGGTTATTAAAAAATAGAAAAAGAGAAAAAGAGAAAGGGAAAAAAGTTGAGAATTATGAAGTTATTTTGAGTTATAATACTTAATTATTTACAGTTCATAATTTATGTGAGATGTTTATGTACACAATTTGCTCTCGAGGTTAATGATGAATTTTGATTATTTGAGTGATTGTTGCTAAGAAATAAATAAGGATGTGATTCATACAAGATGGTGAATTTTGGGTTCGATATAGGATTATAATGCCATTCAATTATTTTTATTCTTATAGTTCTTTTGCTTGTACCTTTTTATCAGTTTCTTTGGTAAGCCATTTTTCCATTTAGCCGTGCTATAAGCGAATAAAGACCTTTTAAACCTTGATGAGGTATTTAATTGCATTAATGGAGATTAATTGTATGTTATTGCCTATAGAATTATTCAAAATATTATTTTAGGAAGAGGCTTGACAATGCTAGCTTGTGTTATGTTTGTTTTTAAATTGTATCAAAAAGTGAAAAGATGTATTGTGGTTCTTGCATATTTCTCAATTGATTTTTACTTGGAATTGCTTGTAAAATTTTGAGAGTGAACTTCAATGTCATAAATTTTCTTATAAGCTTGATTGTGTTAGTGCATTAAGGAGTTCTCTAAATTCAAGGATTTACATTTGTAATTTAAGAAGATTATTGGTTATTCTTTTCTTTGGTTGAGGATAGGAAAAACTTTTAGTTTGGATAATTTGATAGGAATCATTTTAGTACATAATTTAGGTTAGAAATTAGGTGTTTTTTCTCCTTATTTTATAGGATTTTTATTTTTAGAATTAATTAATTTTATGTTTCTTTTTATTCAAGATTTTTTTTTAAATGAGCTAAATTATGATTTTCAGTAGTGTTACATGGGCCATGCAATAACTAACAAAGTTTACTAGTCAATAGAAGCAAGTTTGTAATTAGCAAATTGCATGTGGGCTGCAACATAGCCCATGCATTGGGTTACAAGGTTTGAAAATTGGATCTTAGGGGTCTCTCATAAATGGAGTCTGCTTCCCCTGAGTGATGAGCTTAAGGATGCTAAATTTGATGAAATGATGATTATTTTAATGATATAATGATGATTGGTTATGACATAATATTAGTTAGGAATAATGACTAAGAGATATGAAGGTGATAAATGCTAAATAATAATGAATAAATAAGTGTAAGATAAGATATGTAAGAAATGATGATTAATAAACATGCATGAATGATGAAATTAGAGGTTTAATAATGAAAAATATGCCAATATTTTATATGGGAGAAAGTTATGTTAAAGTATGTGGGAGAAAGTTATGTTAAAGTACATGTTAAAAAGAAATGAGAGTGGATGATGGAAGCTAAGGTATATGCTAAGTTAGGTGCATGATCTTCAATGGTTACTAAGGTAAGTAAAAGTAGTTGATGTGTGAGTAAATGACATTTTAATGAAATATTTTAAATGCCTAAAGTTGTTGTTTGAATTATCTTAAGGAAGGAAGGAAAAGTTGGATAGTTGACTTAGCTTGATGTTGTGACATATGCTTGTTTAATGTATGCCTATGTACATTTAAGTGACATGATAATGATGTGTTTTAGATATAATTTAGATGTCTAGAGTTGTTATTTGAAGTGTTTTAAAGAAAGGAACAAAAGGTTGAAAGCAAAGCTTCTAAAAGGTTAGAATACTCTATTTGAGCATTTTGGTTTTTTCACACCCTTTTATCTTTACTTTCTTCCTAAAAATGACTCTAAATCCATTTTCCATCATTATTAATTCCTAAAATGGTGTTTAAAGTATATTTTGAAAAAGGTTAAAAGGGTGGAAGCATAATTTTATAGGTTGGAAATAACATTTTTAATGGACATTTTCTAGAATATTCTATATGGTCATTTTAGTCTTTTTGCTCCTCCTTCTCTTTATCTTATTCCTAATCACAATTATAGCCTATTTTCATAATAGTTCAGTAGTTCAAAACTCATCAAAACCTTTCTACCATCCATGACTATCAAATCAAGTAAGGAGAATCAAGTTTGCTCATCCATCTTCTTCCATCTTTCAAGCAAGTTGGTGACTTTCTTCTTCCTGTTTAAAGTAAGTTAAAATCTACCATATTCCTGTATATTTGTTTTATGTTTGAATAAGTGTGTTTATGGTTTTTCAAGCTTGGTGATGATGGAAAAAAAATGATGTTTGGGCTAGTTAATGAATCATGTTTAAGAAGAGAATTGATATTAAATTGAGTTTCCTGATGTTGTTTAACACTCTAAATCTTATGATTAGTGTTATATATGAATGGAGGAGGTGTTCTTCATTTAGTTGGGGTAGGATAATACATGGATATCTTAATGAGTACATGGATGATTTATAATGAGATATGAATATGTTGATGAATTTAGGAGTATAAATTAGTGACCATGTAATGAGTTAAAGATTCTAACTATGGATTACTATATGATTATATAGTGATGTTAATGTTAATACTATGAATGGATAAAAAGAAAGTGGTGACAATAAGTATGAATGATGATAGTTAAGTTATAAGTTAGAGCTAATGAAGGTTATGTTTGTATGCTTAATTAATGTTTAGGACTTCATTCTCCTTATAAGAGCTTTTGCTACATTATGATACATGTTATGTTTATATTATATGTTCTATGGATGAGTTTGAGTAACTCTCCATATTTTAGCTGTTATAGTAATAATGCAATGAATTTTATGTGTAGGCACATGTATGGGTAAGATGATTAAGAACAACTAAGGCTAAGATAAAGAGATAGAAAAAAAATCAAAACTCAAAGCAAGCAAGAGCTAAAGTTAACAATGAAGGGTAATGGATTTTATCATGGCTTTTAACGTCCATTGCATACACATATCATAAATTTATATATAGGCCATAATAGGCCAAATTATGTTGATAAAAGTCATATGCATTTATATGAATGAAATGAAATGCCTTGAATGAAATGCTATGTTTAATTGCCATGTGATGTGAGGGTAATTCAGGGAAAAAGTGGGAATTCAAATAGTCATAGCTAGCTATACAAAGAATATACCCTATCTGAAATTAATGTTATGGTATGTTATGGATGCATGACACAACTGATGAGAAAACTCTTTTATGTAAGAGAAAGATAAGGTTTGTGAGGTAACTCTCCCGTTAGCACATGACTAGTGAGGCAACTCTCCTGTATGAGAAAGATAAGTAAACCATGTAAGGATTCTCATCAACTTGACCATCCATGTATCTAATGTTTTAATAATGTGAATGATGTATGCAATTGATGTGCCATATAACTCAAAATGCATTCATGTAAAGGCATGTGAGCAAGCATACGGGCAATATAAATTCCTCATTGAGTTTTGCATAAGGAGTTCACCTCCTGCACACATAGATAGGATTGACATCATAATTGATGGCTATAGAATTGAAGGTTTTAAGTCATGTATCATATATTTTCAAGGTAATACATTGTTTCTTTATAGTTGTCTGTAGTAAAAATATATATGTATAATTAGAAAAGTTATAAACATATTAAAAAAATGTTAAGTTATATATGGTATTCTTAGTAATCTTCACCAAGTGCAAGTTTTGAGTATTGTGATATACATATGTCTAAGGTTAACGTAATGTAAAATGGTTATGAAGCATGATTAATGGAAATGATGTTGAGGCATACTAAGATTTATGGCCCATGTAACATAAATGTTGAATGCTTATGATAATGAAAGGAATGTTAGAGCTAAAGTGACCTTAAGTGGACCCTTAATTATAGGATTATCTAAATTAGAGATTATTACGAGCCATGCAAGGTGTCAAATCCAAAATTTTAAACATAATTCGAGGTTGTTTTTTAAAGGATGTGTGACCTATATTAGATAGATATTCTTGAATGGAAAAAGAATAGTTTTGTGGAGAGAAAAGTGGATCCAACCTCTACATTTAATTTTGAAGAAGATTTTGTGAAGATTGGAAAATTTTCTTTTAGGGGTTTCATTGATTTTATTAGCAAAACTTCTCCATTGGAAATTCTTCTACTCAATTCAATAAATTCTTTTTTTTATTTCTTTTTCTCCTTTTAGGATGGACTAATTTTTTAATTCTAGGGATTAGGGCAAAAGCTCAATTCTTATTTTATGACTATATGAAGATATTTTTCTTTACTTTGTGTTGGGTTCCTTAATTTAATGTATTTGAGCTTAATTGGCTTGTGTGTATGAATGGCCACATATATGCAATGCTCGAGACTCTAGATCATGGAGTGAAAGTGGAAGTCTAAGGTTAGTCCTTACATGTTAAACTAGAAGATTGAGATAACGAAAGCAAGCTTAACTTTCTTAGATGTTTAAGGATTATTTATGGATCTTAATGCATTTTATTGAATTTTGTGACTACAAAAGTAGGCATAATTTCAATAATAATAAACTTAATATTACTGAAGAGAGAATATTGAAAACGTAGAGAAATCCATTTTAAAGCTTAACCCATTCACATTTGAGTCAAAATCTTTACTATATTTGTGGAATAGTATTGTGGTGTACTCAAATTTCCTAAAAATCATTTACATAAGAGTTTCTTTTGAATGAATTTTAGTTTTGTTTAATTAATTTTGCAATTTTAGTTTTTAGGTTGTTTTCATCTTTATAGTTTGATTGCTAGATAATAAGAAATTTTAGTTATTTTTGTACTTGTGAGAACTAATCCTCGTGGGAATTAACTTTACTCCACATTATATTACTTGTATGTAATTTATGCACTTGCAAAGTTTTATATGCAACACACTTATATTGAGAAACCTATTTGAATTATCAATATAAATGTTAGACACACTAATAATGATTATTTATGAGGTCACAATGGTTGTTGAATGACAAACGCCCTATTGATCTTGCTTCAATGATCAATGAGTGTCAGGCTTTCATTATTGTCTACCATCATTGAGTATATAAAACACTTACTAGAATACATTTCATACTTGTTGTGGTCCTTTTAACAATCATTAGCTTCTATCTTTTAAGATTGGTTATATTAGCATCATTTGTGTGAATTCTCAATAGTAATTGAGTATATTCAGTGCCCTATTATAATGATTACAATCGCTGATAATTTTTAGCTCTAAACATTAGAGTTCATCAAGATTGAGCATTAATACTTGTTGAATTTTATCCACGCCCATTAATCTCATTTTAGTGCTCATTGTTACATTCTTCTACTATCATTGGGACTTGTAGAAGAGTTAAACAATTTTGTTGAGATTTTTTTATTGCATTATTGATTCTCCAATGCTCGTTGTTATATCTAACTATTATTGGTGCATCTTTTCATCATCATTATGACTTATAAAATGCTTTAGCTAATTCTTATAAGATTTTTCAATCCTGATTAATTTCCTTTAATGCTTTTTGATCTCTATTCAATGGCCATTGGTAGGTCTAAACTCACTTCTTTACGCCAAGACTTGTTCATTTTTAGATTTTGCTACGTAAATTTTCTTGGATAATCTTAAGGTTTTGAATAAAGGGCCTATAAGTTTCAAACTTAATAAACTTACATAAAGGTTATGTCATAAAACCCTTTGTTTGTAATTATCAAAATAAGAATTAGAACCTAAAAGGTTTAACATTCTCCCTCTCTCTCTTTTAATGATGAAAAATCATATAATCAAAGTGTATATCAAGTATATAGATTAGTTAGTGTCTTCCCCTTTATCTTATGTTAAGGTAATTGTACATCTCAAGATCAATTTCTAAAGTAATTTTCCATAGCAATTATTTCTTCTTACTCTTTAATATTCTCTCCACTATATGGATGTAAAATGTGCATTATCTCTTACCTTGATCTATTATAATATTCATGATCTCTTCTTACTTATACTTCTGCAAATATACTCATTTTTCCTTACTATATATTTCTTGTTCTCCATTCATTTCTTAAGTATATTTTGTCTAGATTTGTCATTATCAAATGGAAAGATGTATTGCCTATTATTAAAAATGATTTATACATTAAAGAGCACAAAGAGATAAGAAATAATTGAGATATTATATATTCATCAAGACATTTGAAAAACAATGAGAGAAAGAAGATAAAAAAGAAAAGAAAAAGAATTAGGCAAAAGCTTTTAGTATCGTAGGATTAGGAATGATTTAAAGGTCTAAATTGTAGATTGAGACCATCAATTATTCAATCTAAAGTTTGATTCACATCCTTAATTTATATGCTAAGTTTATTAGCTTGAGTCTATAATGGTGTGATCTTGGTCTCTAATCTCATGACAATGGCATTGATCATGCTCAACTATTGTAGAACTTATTCTTCAAAGAATGAGAAAGGTTTTTCTTAAGTTGAAGGAGCTGAAGATGCAATCACTTATGTTCAAGTAAGCATTAGTGCTAAAGTTAAGCCAATTTTAGCAAATACCTCCACAATTGCTCTTACAATGTCTTTTATATATTCTCATCCTTTTCTTCAGTAACATTAGCATTTTCATCAATAAGGGTAATAAGGCCATCCTCTTCTCTTTTCAAAATGCCTATGTTGTTAAGTATTTTCTCGTTATTTGCCCCATGTTTTAAAAGCAAATGATATGTGGGTAAACATGAATTAAAAATTTGAGAGGTATGTAGAAAGGTGCTTGGAGAGGCTAGAGGATATGGCTTATCTTCAAAAGAGAGATGATGATGGACCAAGATAGTCCAACAACTAGTAAAGAAAGAGAATGATACAAAAAATTGACTATATGCAAAAATAAAAATTCTTATAAGTAGTATAAAATAGTAAAAAAGAAAGTGAAGAATGTACTAAGTTAGGCTAGGGCATAATTTTATGATAAGTTATATGACAAAATTAGGGATAAAAAAAGTAGAAAAGGATATCTACAAGTTGGTTAGGAGAAAGGAAAGAGATCTGAATCAAGTAAAGCATATTAAGGATAAGGATGATAGGATTTTGACGAAGGAAGAAGATATGAAGGAAAGGCAGAGGAGTTATTTTAAGGGTCTTTTTAATTAAAGCTATAATGAAAAATTAGTAGGTGGGGATCATACAATAATAGAGAAGTATATGAACTATATTAGAAGAATTAGGTTCTTATAAGTTAAAAAAGTTTTAAGAAAAATGAAAATATACAAAACATGTGATCTCGACAAGATCTCTATTAAGATGTGGAAATGCTGCGAGGATGTGAGAATAAGTTGGTTAACTCATTTGTTTAATAAGATCTTGATATCTAAAAATATGTTAGACAAAATGAAGAAAGAGTTTCTTAGTCCCAATATTTAGAAACAAAGCAAACATCCAAAGTTGTTCCAACTGTAGAGGGATTAACCTCATGATCCAATCATCAAGTTATGGGAGGGGTCGTGGAATATCACATTTGATGTTGCACATCTATCTTGGCCAACCAATTTGGCTTTATGCCAAGTTGATCAATTATAGAAACAATCTTTCTTGAAGCTTAATAAATAATTATAAAAAATAATGAAAGATTTGCATTTATTATTCATCGATTTAGAGAAAGCATATGACAGAATGCCATGAGATGTATTATGGTGGGCTTTAGAGCACATGAATGTGTCAGTTAGATATATTCAAGTAATAAAAGGGTGTGAAGTGTATGTACAGTTGGAGGATATATGGGAGACTTCTTCATCACAATTAGAATACACCAAAGGTTAGCATTAAGTCCTTATCTTTACAGTTTATTCATAGATGAATTGATAAAGGATACACAAGAGGATACTCCTTGATCCATATTGTTTGCTAATGACATAGTGCTAGCAAATGATACTCAAGAAAGAGTTAATAAAAAGTTAGAGCTTTGAAGAAATACATTAAAGGAAAAGGATTTCAAATAAGTAGGACTAAAACTGAGTATGTACATTATAGGTTTAGCGAGAGTAGTAGTTGGAAGAATATGCGAGTGCAATTAAAGGGAGCAGCTATATCTTAAGGCACACACTTTAATTACTTAGGCTCAATCCTAAAAAAAAGATGGGAATTGTGAACATGGTCCATTAAATTAAATTAAGATGCACAAAATGGGGAAATGTATTGAGTAGGTTGTGTGATAATAAGATTTCATAAAAGCTAAAAGAAAAATTTTATTTCACTATAATAGGATTAGCTATGATGTGTGGGAGTAAATGTAGGGTAATAAAGGCATAACATAACTTAACTAAGCCTTAATCATAAGTTAATTGGGATTGACTATAGGGATTCACTTTTTTTCACTTGAAGGTGTTCTTCGACCACATCTTTGGAAACAACCAAGGCCTCTAGATCATTTTGAATGACTTTTCTTTATACGAGCTTAGGTATACCCCTACCTTTATTATCTATGTTTACTCTAATTATTAGTTATATGCCTTAGACCAATTTTTCTAATGGATAATTTTTTTTATTAATGTCATGGGTGTATTTTTATTAAATATCTTAATTATATTATGTTTATGGCTAAATGATAAATTCCATGAATAGTTAATTCTATTTAGGGTCAATAAGTATGTGACTTTATAGTAAAACACTTAAGTGTAGAGATTTTTATTCTAAATTATCCATAGTCAGTCATTATTATTGGGATAATAATGAATGAAGATTAGTATGTGTTTGATTGATGACTATATTTTACTGGTCATGAATATGGGATATTGAGTCAAACATATTGATACATGTTTAAGAAACATCGTATTAGACCGGCCCCCTGTGAGGACACTATATGGATAAACTGTCATAAATGATTCCCATGCAATAGTATTAACTTAATCTCTGACTTGAAAATCACTATAGATTCCAATATGATGAACTTCATTTTTTGATCTTGTCCAACATTATCTTTAATAGGATGATTATATAAATTGATATTAGACATGGAGTAAATCATATAAAGAAACATAAGTGATCAAAAAGGGATTTGTCCCTCATGTATTTATGAGAAATATATCTTTATGTCTCTCAATAAGTTAGACTGAACAGATTGCATGGTCATATAGAAAATGAATTGATAAAGGTTATTAATGTCATTTTATATCTTTTTACTTAGAGATTAAGAAATAATTGAACTGTATAAAGATGACATAATTTATGCCCTATGTTCAATTGAGATATAATGTGATAAAAGGATTATAATACTATTTGTAAGATAAGTTAGATTATATTATTGATAGAATAGATTATTAATCTGCATATAATTTGGATAGTAAAGGTCACTTATGACTTGTGAGCTAAAAATAGATATTGGGCCACTACGAACATTATGTGAACCTACAAGGTCTCACACTTAGAATAGACCCAAAAGCAAAATCATTTTACTACTCTTTCGAGATAAGATATTAGAGATATTATCTTAAATATTTAGATATCTATTTTTTAAAAGTTAAAATAAAATAAGATATTATAATATCTGTATCATTTAAGATATATAGTTGGTATAAATATCATAATGGTTAACATATATATATATATATATATATATATATATATATATATATATATATATAATGGTTTTTTGAAAAGTATAAAATGTTCACATTACTTTTTAAAAAACATTTGAGAGAGAGAGGAAAATTCTAGTGCTAGCACATTGTTCATTATGGATACAACTTATTCGTATGGATATCTATCGAGGATGTTTACCCATTGGTAGCATCTAGATCAAACTCTAAGCTCGAGGTAAGGTGTTATCAGTGTAAACCGTCTCTCTACCTTCCAAAACATCTACGATTCTTATTTGCATTAGTAGGTTTTCACATCCTCTTCATTAGTTTAATCAAATTACATAGATTCTTGGTGGGCTTTGTACATTGAAAGTTTTTATTTTTTCACCGTGCTCGTTCTACAAAACCCAATAGTGGTATCAGAGCTACTTGCAAATTCGATTAAATTAAGTTTATCATTATTCTATGCAATGCATGTGATATATAAGAAGCAATATAGTAGTGTGTAATAAGATGACAACTAGTAAATCTCTTAATAAAATTAAGTCATGAAAATGCCTACCATAATTGGTAAAGTGTTACCTTCCTAAATAACCAAAATTTAAGTAATAAGCCAAAACTTACATAGAATTAGGTGAAATATAAATCTTGGCCCAGTAAAATTTCAATTGTTAAAAAATTCTAATTTAAGGGTTATGATTTGATAAAATTTAATGGGAGTTAATATTTAATAAAATGCTAAGTGCACTCTATTTATCATAGTTATAGATTATGGCTTCGAAAACACCTCTAATTTGTCACTACGATTGATCCTTGAGAAGGATAAATTGAATGAGACTAACTTTCTTGACTAGTATAAGAACTTGAGAATTGTTCTCAACCAAGAAAGGAAAGAATATCTCCTAGATCAACCTATCATTGTAAAGCCTATTACTAATGCTCCTAGAGCCTAAAAGGATGTTCACACTATGTATCTGAATGACTCAGTAGATGTCACTCTGCTTGCTTGTATGGAACTAGAGCTTTAAAAGCAACTAATGAAAATGGAGGCTTATACTATGATTGGTCATCTTAAGTAAATGTTCTAAAAGAAGGCCTGAATTGAAAAGTTCAATATTAATAAGGCTATACGCTTATGCAAGTTAGTAACTGATAGCTTAGTCAATCCTTATGTTCTAAAGATGAAGGGTCATCTTAAATGCTTATAGAAAATTGGTTCTGTCGTTAGCCAAGAGTTGGCCATTGACATCATTCTCTAGTCCTTGCCTAATGCATTCATCATGAACTATAACATGCATAATATAGAGAAAACTATTTTCAAATTACATGGGAAGCTTAGAACTACTAAATAGAACATAAAAAAATAATACCAAGGATGTTCTAATGGTCAATAAAGGGAAATATATGAAAAAGAAATGAAAGGAAAAGGGGAACTAGAAGGCTATAAAAGACTTAAACAAGTCTAAGCCTAACCCTATACCCAAACCTCCAAAGGAGGGAGCATGCCATTTCTATAATGAGCTAGGCCATTAGAAAAGAAATGGCAAGGTTTATTTGAACAATCTGAAAAAGAAAAGGGGCATTCAAATTATTGCTCTAGGTATTCACATTATAAAGGTCAATTTATCTACTTTTAAATCCACTTCATGGGTATTAGATACTAGATATGGATCTTACATTTGTAACAATGTATAGGGTCTAAAAAGGAGTAGATCTCTGGCCAAAGGCAAACCCACAAGTTGAAAATGGAGTAAAAGTTATTGCCTTAGCGATAGGAATTTTTAAGTTAGCTTTGCCTAATAGACATGTTTTCACATTGAATAATTGTTATTATGTACCTATTTTGAGTAGGAACATTATTTCTATTTCTTGTTTGGATATGGAAGGTTTTGAATTTATCATTAGGAACAATAAATGCTCCATTTCTTATGATGACGTGCTTTATGGCTATGCTTATTTATCAAATGGTTTGTATGTCCTAAATCTTGAAAATAATAATGTTAAGTCCATCTATAATTTTTATACCAAGAAGTAGAAATCTAATGACTCAAATTCTAAGTATCTCTGGCACCATTGCTTAGGCCACATAAATAAGAAACACACATTAAAACTCCAACAACATGGAATTTTTAATTCATTTGATTTTGAATCATTTAAAACATATGAATCTTTTTTATTGGAATGATTAAAACCCTTTCACAGGGCATGGTAAAAGGGCTAATGATTTATTGGGCCTAGTACATATTGATGTATCTGAACCATTAAGTTCAAATGCTAAAAGAGGTTTTTCAGTACTTCATTACTTTCACAAATGATTATAACAAATATGGCTATATCTATCTAGTGAAACATAGATTTTAATCTTTTGAAATGTCCAAAATTTTTAAAAATGAAGTACAAAATCAATATTTAAGCCAAGAATTTATTGATCATCTTTGAGACTATAGGATAGTCTCATAACTAAATCTACTAAGAACAACATAGTAGAATGGTGTATTTGAATGGCAAAAATAAACCTTATTAGATATGGTTTGATCTATGAAGAGTCAGACAGATCTTCCAATCTCATTTTAGGGGTATGACTTGGAAATTACTACATTCATACTAAATAGAGTTCTAGTAAAGATGGTTGAAAAGACACCATATGAGATATGGATTGGAAAATCTCTCACTTTATGTTTTCTAAAGATTTGGGGTTGTGATGCTTATGTAAAGCTTTAAATTTCTAATAAATTGTCACTCAAATCAGACAAATGCCATTTTATGGGATATCCTAACAAAACTAAAGGATATTATTTTTATAATACTTTTGAGAACAAAGTGTCGACTACTTGAAATGGTGTCTTTTTAGAAAGAGAATTCATTTTTAAAAGATCTAGTGGGAGTTAACTTGAAGAAATTCAAGAACCATAATAAACATAACCACCTATGGAATCTCAATAGGATTCCCAAACAGTTATTGAACTTATATAAGTAACACAAGCTCTAATAAGGTCTATAAGAACTTTTCAAAGTCTTAAGAGATATGGATTTCTCTTAACTGATAGTAATGAAGTGATATTTATAGACCAAAGTGAGTCCACATCCTATCAAGAGGTTGTGGGTTGTCCAGACTCTGAGAAATGGCTATAAGCCATGAGATCTGAAATGCTATCCATGTATGATAATCTAGTGTGGACTTCGATTGATCCACCTAATGGTTTAAAAACTATTGTCTAAAAATAGGTTTTTAGAAAAAAAAATTATAGGATGATAATGTATATACTTATAAAGCAAGGTTGGTTACAAAAGGTTATAAGCAAACATAGGGTATAGACTATGATGAAACCTTTTCGCCAGTTTCTATGCTTAAATCCATTTGAATTCTCCTCACTATAGTTGCATACTATGATTATGAAATATGATAAATAGACATTAAAATAACATTTCTTAATGGAAATCTTCATAAAGATATGTACATGACACAACCATAAGGTTTTGTTAGTCTTGAAAATTCTAGAATGGTTTGTAAGCTTCAAATATCAATTTAGAGATTGAAGCAACTTATCGAATTTGGAATCTTCATATTGATCGAGTAGCCAAAGAGTATGGTTTTATAAAAAATGAAGTTGGATCTAAGGTATGCAAGAAGATTAGTGGGACTGTAATAGTTTTCCTTGTGCTATATGTTAAAGGTATATTACTTTTTAGAAATGACATCCCTACCCTACAAAATGTTAAATTATGGTTAAGAAAATGTTTTTCAATGAAAGACTTAGGTGAAGCTGCTTACATTTTAGGCATTAAGATCTATTAGAATAGAATTAAGAGGCTTGTTAGCCTTTTATTAGCCTAAGTCAAAGTACATACATTGATAAGGTATTGAATAGGTTCAACATGCAATATTTTAAGAGAGGATTCTTGGTAATATCACATGAAAAAACAAGACTCAAAATCCATAGACATAAGATGAGAGAGTGCATAAGTAAGATTTCATATGCTTCCACTATTAGATCTATCATGTATGCCATGTTATGTACTCGACATGATGTCTCATATGTGCTAAGTACAATGAGCTAGTACTAATTAGATCTGGGTGAAAGTTACTACACAATAGTTAAGAATTTCCTTAAGTACTTAAGAAGGACTAAGGATGCATTCTTAATATTAAGCCTAATGCAAGTGGGAGACTATTAATTATGTGTGGTAGACTAATTTTTGTAATGAATATTTTTTTTATTAATGTCATGGTTGTATTTTCATTAAATATCTTTATTATAAAATAATATGTTCATGGATAAATGATAAATCCAATGAATCATTAATTCTACCTAAGGTTATCAAATATATGACTTGATAGTAAAACTCTTAAGTGAAAAAAAATGCTATTCTAAATTATGGGTAATTGATCATTATTATTAGGATAATAATGAATAATAACTAGTATGTGTTTGATTGATGACTATGTTTTACTGGCCATGAATATAAGATATTAAGCTAAACACATAGATAAATGTTTAAGAAATATTGTATTAGACCAACCCGCTATGAGATCACTACATGGATAAACTGTCACAAGTGATTCTCATGCAATAGTATTACTTTAATTCTTTGACCTGAAAATCACTATGAATTTTCAATATGATGAACTTCATGTTTTGATACAGTTTAATATTATATTTAATTAGATGATTATATAGACTAATATTGGATATATAATAAATCACATAGAGGAAAATGAGTGATTAAGAAGGAATTTGTACCTTATGTTTTTATGAAAATTATATCTCTGGCCTCTCGATAAGTTAGACTAAATAGATTATATGGCCATGCAGAAAATGAATTAATAAAGGTTATCAATGTCATTTTACATCAGTCTACTTAGAGATCGATAAATAATTGAACTATAAAAGGATGACAAATATAATGTGACAAAAGGATTATAACACTATTTCTAAGATAGGTTAGGTCAAATTATTGACCTCCACATAATTTGGACAGTCATAATGTCTTGCTAGAAGCCACTTATGACTTGTGGGCTAGAAATAAGTTTTAGGCCACTACCAATATTATGTGAACCTATGGGGTTGCACACTTAGGATAAGCTCAAAAGTGAAATCATTTTACTACTTTATTTGGATAAGATAATTAGAGATATTATCTTAAATATTTAGATATCTATTTTATGTTAAAAGAAAAAATAAAATAGGATTATATATCTTTTAAGATACAGAGTTAGCATAAATATCTTAATGGTATACACACACACATGTTTTAGGGTTTTTTGAAACGTAGAGAACATTCATATTACATGTTACATTTAGAAAATGATTTAGAGAGAGAGAGAGAGAGAAACCCTACTACTTATTCGTGTCAATACTTATAAAGGACATTTACCCTTTGGTAGTATTTATATTCGACTCTAAGCTTGAGATTGGGTGTTACCAATGTAAATCCCCTTTTGCCTTCTAACATATCTAAGATTCTCATTCGAATTGGTAGGATTTCACATCTTCTTTATCAATTTAATCGAATTGCATAGATCCTTGGCAGATTTTATGCATTGAAAGTTTTTATTTTTCCACTATGCTCATTTTATAAAACCCAATGCTAATATATTATACTTTAATAATTGGCACATCTAAAGGCCTATGACTCATATGTCCAAACCACCTTAGTCTCTATTTCCTTAACTTTTCTATGATCGAGGCCACTCTAACTTTTTTCTTAATACTTATTACGAACTCTATCCATTCCAATATGACTAATAACATTCTTCTTATCTTTGCCATACTAACCTTGAAGATTTGTTATGCTTTTATCGCCCAAAGCTCACACTCATATATCATAACAGATCTTATTATAGTGCAATAAAATTTTCCTTTTAATTATGCAAGATCTTGCAATCACATAGTACACTTGATACATTTCTCCATTTCATCTATCCCGTTTTAATTTGATAGGCAATATCCTCCTTACAAACTTCATATTCTTGTAAGATTGAGCCTAAATATTTAAAGTGTATGCTTTGGGATATAACTACTCCCTCTAATCGCACTCCCATATCCACCTTCCTTTACTAAACTCACAATGCATGTATTTAGTTTTAGTTCTACTTATCCTAAAAACTTTTACCTCTAGTGTACTTCTTTAAAGCTCTTACTTTCTATTGACTTCTGTTTGAGTCTCATTTATTATCAAAATGTCATCAACAAACATCATATGCCAAGGAATGTCCTCTTGTATATACTTTTTTAATTCATCCATGATTAACGTGAAAAGATAAAGACTTAAAACTGACCCTTGGTGTAGTCCAATTATGATAGAGAAGTCTTTTGTATCTCCTCTAACTATACGTACAATAGTGACTTCCCTATCATACATGTCCTTTATTACTTGAATATACCTAATTGACAAATTTTTATGCTCTAAAGCTCACCATAATACAAATTGTGGCATTCTATCATAAACTTTCTTCAAATCAATGAACACCATATGCAAATATTTCTTCAGCTCTTTATAGTTCTCCATTAAATTTCTGCTAAGAAAGATTGCTTCTATGTTGCATCGACTTAGCATAAAAGTCAAATTAGTCGGTCGAGATAGACGTGCAACATCAAATGCAAGGATCCATAACTCTCTTCCATAACTTTATTATGTGGCTCATAAGCTTAATCTCTCAATAGTTTGAGTAGCTTTGGATATCTTCTTTATTTTTAAAGATTAGGACTAAGATACTTTTTCTCTATTCATTTGACATCTTTTTGGAGATCAAAATCTTGTTAAAAAATGAGATCACCAAGCAATCCCTACGTCCTTTAGGCTTTTCCACACTTTAATAGGAATCACATTAGGAGCACATGCTTTACCTACTTTCATTATTCTCAAAGCTTCTTTCATATTTGAGAACCTAATTATCATAGTATAGTTCACATTCTTTTTTATTGCTATCTGGTCCCCACCTGTTAAGTTTTCATTATCACTTTCATTAAAGAGACCATCAAAATAACTCTTCCACCTTTCCTTAATATCCTCCTCCTTCACCAAAATCTTATTCTCCTTATCCTTAATATGCCTGACTTGTTTCAAATCTTTAGATATCCTTCCCCTCATCCCAACCAACTTGTAGATATCATTTTTTTCTACTTTCATACAATTTCTCATAAAATGGTACCCTAACTTTACTCGCTGCCTTATTTGCTTTCTTTTTTACTATTTTATACTACTCATAATCATCTCCACTTTCATATCTAGTCAATTTCTCATAACATTCTCTTTTACTCTTTATTACCTTTTAGATCATCTCACTCCATCACTACCCCTACTTTGATGGTGGGTCCTATCCTCTAGCCTTTCCAAACACCTTTTTACCTACCTCGAGTTTGTCTACTCATGTCTGCCCATATATCATTTGCTTCTAAATGTGGATCTCATGCTCTTATATTTATCAACTCATTCCTAAATTGCTCACACTTCTCCCTTTTTAGCTTGCACCATTTGATCCTAGTTGAGGCCTTTTAGAATGGTCTTTTAGGCTGCCACTTGATCTTGTCATCCAAGACCAATAACCTATATTAAGTTATTAAAATTTCTCTTGAAATAACTTTACAATCCTTACACAAGGTTTGATTTGACTACTTTATGAGAAAGAAGTCAATTTGGCTTTTGTTGTGCCCAATCTTAAAGGTTACTAAATGAGATTCCCTTTTAACAAAGTAGGCATTAACCAAATTTAGTTCATAAATTGTTGTAAAGTCGAGGTTTTTATTAAATTAGGCTTTTTAAAAAAATATTTCATAAAATAAGTGGGGGTGAAAATTATTTATAAAGAAGGGTTTTTTTGTTGGCCTTTAAGTATAACTAGCGAACCAAACAAAAAATTTCTCCCTTTCTAATCAACTAGCCACAAGTTGGAACGCCTATAAAAAAAATTATATAATCAGTCCACTAGTCAAACTAGAGAACCAATTTAGAAAAATAATAATAAAGCTACACGTAGCTACATGCATCTTGCATGTGGCAGTGAATTGGGTGTGGAAAATAAATTGGAGAACAGATCTTTTATTTATTCAACTTTATTTTATTAAATTAGTGTTATAAATTTTTTAATAAAGTGAATAAATTTATTCGTTAGAATATATAAAGGAGTATTATAATTTTAAAATTTAAAACAATTAGAGAGAGAGAGAGAGAGAGATATATATATATATATATATATATATATAT
>CATIWR010196811.1:0-14941 GCA_949677035.1 Omphalea diandra
GAGCCAATTAGGAAGAATAATAAGAAGGTAAAGAAAGAGGAGGAGGTTAGGGTAGTGACTAAGGAGGATGAGAAGTATAGGTTGGGTTATGGGGTTGCTGGAAAAGGAGTTAAATTGCCTTGGTATATGGAGAAAAGAAGAAGTGATGACAAAGGTGAGAAGAGGGATGATAATGAGTTGAGGAGAGGGAAGAGTGGGAAGAAGACATTGGAAGAGCTAAGGGAGGAAAGATTGACAAGGGAGAAGCTTGAGAAAGAGAGGGAAAGGGCTGTCCTGGACAAGAAAATGAGAGATGATAGTTTTAAAAGTGGAGGTTTTTCCAGGAGGAGGTGAGGTATAGTTTAGAATTTCAAGTTTATATTTTTTGGTGTTTCAAAACATAAGGAGTTTTGTAAGCATGTAATGTAATTGTAGTCTTGGTCTGCAATATTAGTTGGATGGTTGATTATTGATATGAACTGTTTATGTTGTTATTTTCAGTGTCTGAAGCAATTTTGATGTTTTATATTCTCTTGTACATCTGAGTTTGATAACTAGATCATTTGTCATTTGCAAATTTGTTAAAAGGAATCAAAATATGGAGTCTTAAGGTGTCAGCTGTTCTGAATCCCAGAGAGAAGTATGGCCAATAAATCTTTGGGGATCCTTAGGCTGCTTGTTCCATTCACTTGTCTAACAACATTTTGCTAAATAGTTCTGCACTTGCATTTTTTACTATTGTACTTGCTACATACTTTGAAGATTAGGAAGAAGTGATAACACTCTTTTAGCATTTATAGTTTTCTTTATCAGTTGACCTTTGGGGTTGATGATATAGTTCACTAGAATTCTTTATTTCAATGTGTGAATTGGTTGTTTAGCGTTTGTTCCCTGTTAGAATATAGTGAAGCCTCTAAAGATGTGCTAGCTCTCTATTTAGTAATCCATAGATGCGTGTTAATTTTATTTGACAGGCATATTGACATGTTGTTGCTGCGACTTCCTAGTTTACTCTTAAACTCCTGACAAAATTAGCAGTATTCATGAGGTTGAAAAGAAATATAATTTAGCCACTTTAATATGGGTGTTCAAAATTTTAATTTTTGATGATACCCTTTCAATTTTGAAACTATTATCCGCAAAGTCAGCATACGTGTTGGACCCTTGCCCTTGCATGTTCTGCATTTGAAGCCTTACCTTGGACACCAAATTAAAAAATTTAGATGGATACAGTTATTATAGAGTTTGACTTGTTGAAGGATTCTAAGTTTCTAACAATGAAAAAAGGGTAGAGATACCTGAATCTGTGGCTTCCACGGCTCACACACTTGACAGCATATCTATACAACCATTACTGCCTCACCCACATTTACAAGTTAATTAATAGTTTTGTTCAATCAAATGTCTTGGAAATTCAAACTCTTCGATGAGATTCTTTTCTGATTGGTGAATTTGACATGATAACAGAAGTTTTATGTGAGTGCATCACTCAGCTGATGGTGATCAAGGCCAGTAAATTAGAAAACCTGGTGTTTCCTTTCTATCCTGGCTTTAGCTCATATTGCATGTGTAAATCCAGTGTTGAGAAACTTGGGATATATATCTCCTTAATTTGAGAACCATAAGTGAGCAACTGCCATATTTAAATCTATTTGTAAAAGTTCTGTGCTAGTTTGTGTTGGATTCACTTTTGATGAACCAACAACATTTTGAATGTGTTTTGACTCTTTGTAAAAGGAACGAAAAACATCGCTTGATCACTCTCTTGTTCGCATTTGTGAATGGCCCTGAATGTTCCGTAGTTCATGAATCCGGAGGACCATAATGAGCTGGTTTTAGTGATTGGAATTTCTTGATATGGTAGAAACTCTCGAATAGTCTTAAAGAGTAATCACTTGGTGCTATTCTGGATGCTAAGTGTTAGGAATGGAAATAGTAGTTAAGCCCTGTCAAGTCAGTTGGCTTTTTGGGTTGTTTGGTGGTTATAAGTATAGCTAGAGTTTTATTACTGCACATTTGATGTATATCGGATTTCTTATTTGCACATCCCTTGTTTCTTACTCTCTCTCTCTCTTGTTTCTCTTCCAATTTTCTAATTTCCTTAACTTTTCTCATTCATTCTCAGGAACATATACCATAGTTAGGCTCCACCAAAGGCACTACAGTGATCACATAGTACTTAGCTTGGTTTCCTAAACAATCGAATTGGTTAACTGTTATTACTCATGGAACATGTTCCTTAAATGAGCGAATTGCTTAATCATTGTCGCCCGTGGAGCCAAAAGCGCCTTCACATTTCGTGTCATCTTTCCTTGAGCATGCTTATTCTAATCTAATGGCGGAAAAAAAAAATAGCCTGACTAGATAGCGTTTTCCAAATACCATCTATAAGTCTACTCTCCTGACTCCCCTCGAAATGCACTTGCTCAACTTTTGATATTTCTTATTAACGACCACCCAAGTTACATATTATAAGTATTCTAGCTCATACTAAGACATGGTATAACGAGAGATTGTATTTTGACTTTCGATTTATATGTAGTTTGCAAGAATTTCCATAAATATAACTTCAATATGGTTGCATATCATATGACAATGTTCAGTTGGGTCGTTAGTCCTAATTTTGACCCAGCTTTAATAATCAAACCCAGATTAGGTAATCCTTAAACCAATACAATACAATAGGTTCCTTTTGATAAAAACAAAGAATTTGTTAAGCCTATATATAAATATTATGTCTCATCTCCTAAAGTATCAATATGTCCATGCTTACGTTCGCTGGCTGTCTGTTAGATCATCAAATTAATCTAATTTTTGTTCCCATCTTATCTTATCCATGAACGGGTCGGTTGGTTATAACATGAAGCCCACAATAGCCGAAAAAAGACAAGGGTAGTAAGTGGAAACGTGCAATAATTGCTAAAGCAATACCAACCAGCCAATGATTTACAAGTGCAACTTGCAATAATTAGTAGTTAATCTGGAAAACAAGTATATATATATATATATATATATATATATATATATATATATATATTTTGATACATTTAAATTTTTATATTAAACCACGTTATGAAAATTTGAATCTCTATTCTATTACGTTATCAGAAAACTCTTACATACAAGATAAGAATTATTTCTACACTAAGAGGTAAATAGTGACCACTAAATTATTAGTTGAATGATAGAATTTAACATTATTAAAAGGAATAATGCTGAGGAGCATTAAGTTGAATTCAGATTTTTTAATCCTAAAGTACTAATAATCTTATTAAAATGTTGTTTAGATATCTGTCAGATTAAGGTAAGGTAGAGATTATTATAATTTATAATAAGCTTTTAACATAATGGAGGTTTGGTGTTGGATATGAGAACTGGCTGTGAACAAAGTTAGTAATCTCATTATAAAAAAAAGGCTCCGAAGAGGAGATTATTAGAGCTACAATGGTGACATTATCTACCAAATCTCTCATGCATTTTGAGGATTTGTCCCTGCCCGCGGTTCGTTTATTACATCTTAATCACTTTTTTTTTTTTTTCTAGTTTCTGTCTCATCACTTAAAATTTTAAGAGCTGAAACAAAAGTAGTCTTTCCATTTGCTAATTCTCTCTATGCGTCTCCGTCTGTAGTTTCAGGTTATAGTGGTCTCTGGAAGCATGGGATGTGGTCGATGTCGACAAAGAGTTTCTCAAGTTATTTCAAGGATTACCGGTTAGGAGTTGAAACCCATCATGTCGTAATTTCCAATGACCATGGACACAAACTTGATTATCTTGTTCCTGATATAGTTTAATTTATAATCAAAATCGATTTTACAAAACTCAGAAAGTGCTAAAATAAGTTCTAGTGAGTGAGAGTGAATTAGCCAAGTTATTTGATGTGTATTAATTGGAGTTTTCTTGATTGATCTTGAATACTTGATCAATTTTTGTCTGACAAAATTTGCAGGGTTAAGGGAGTATACAGTGGATGTACGGAGAAAACAAGTAATTGTTAAGGGAGATTTTAGAAATCTAAAGGGGGAGGAAGATGATTTTTTCGGTAGTAAAATGAGGAAGGAATATTGTTGTTTTCCGCTCAAATTTCTCTTGGGATCATTTGTAGCAAGTTGTTGTAGAAAAGATATGGCTGATTGAGTGCCTATTAATTCATTTTTGTTGTTTGTTCACTTCAACACCATTAACTCATCGATAATCATTTTCTTCTTTGGCTCCTTTTCTGAATTGAAGGGTTAGAAATTTGCATTGCACTAGAAATACCATTAATGTTAAGACCATGGCAGATGTTAAAGGTGAAGAAGGTCTTGGATCAAAGCATGGAACCTTACTATTACAATTAATAAACACAACAAAAAACTGGTCTAAAGTGGGTTGCAAGGAAATGGACCAAAGACTAGCTTGGTTTTGGTTGACATTCAATACGCCCATTAAGAAAGTTGGCAAAAATAAGGTTTCCTTATGGGCTTGCCCAGCAAATTAATGGGATCAGTTCTTTGTCTCAGTCTAGAACTGGAAATTTAATGGGAGCCAAGTGAGGTGCTTCGATTTGGTTAAATATGTCTATGAAAACTTAGCTGCTCTCTCATCTGTAAATGAAAGATGATAAGTCAAATCAAATGAATGTTTTGTCTTTCACGTGGATATGTTCAATGCAAATAAAAAGCTGATTTGAATTGCCATAATATCTTGCTACGCTATTTTGGGCAAATTCATCCAACCCTAAGCGATTCGGTGCCAGGTCCGTGCTCTTTTGCTATATTCAAGATTTATGGCAACTCTATGTTGGAAGCCAGCTAATCCATGAAACAGAAGGGAGGAAAACAGCAAGGATGCAACAATATGAAAACCTTTGAAATTGAGAATAAGTCTCAACCCATATCATTGATAGTAGTAGCATCATGAAGCAAGTTAACATAACAGAAACCCTAGCTTTTCCTGGTATAACCAAAAGTCTACTAAATCTAAGAACAGCCCGTCTGTCCTTAGCCACCTTGTATCCCCCAAAATATTGACAACCCATAGTAGAAAGAAGTTAAAGCCTCAACTTAAACAACCCAACAACAAGAACTCGTACAACTAAACCTCAATTAAAGAAATATTCCGTATAATCAGTTAAAAACACCAGGTTTTTCCTCAAGCTTGATCTTTAGGTATGACCACCCTCAGCGCTCCATCCTTCATGAAAGCCTTAATCTTGTTAGTCTTGTAGCGACCAGGAGTCAAAAAAATCCTAGTTAAATACTTCCTATCACCAGCCTCCTTTTCCTCTTTGTTATACTCTCAAAAATAATTCTTAAAAAAAAGAGAAAAATAGCTGGAAGAAAAAGGCAAATATTTTCTTCTATAATATAATTGATTAGTGTTGATGTTCAAATAATTGATGATTATTAATTTAATAATTATTACTTGAGAAAATAATAGTAATATTACAGTTAAATTTATTAACCACATCATGCACAGATTAATGGTTAAATAATGTTTGTTGAGAACTTGAGAATAAGGAGATGAAATTGAAGAATTTACACGAGTCAAGACTCGAAAAAATAAAATTTGTATGGGATATCTCTCTGAAGAACATGCATGACTTAAGGATCCTCTCTCATACGATATTTGTAATTTTGACAAATTAATGCATTTTGTTTTCTTTTGACAAAAATAAAAAACGTGTAAAAAAATCTTTACAATTCTTTTTTCCCCTTTCTCAGTCTGACACAAAAACTAGTGATCATTATTCCTTCCTCAAAAATCAGATTACCAAAAAGCAAAAATGAAATTGCAAGATGCATGTCAGGATAAAGCCAATAGGTTCAGTCGAAATACACTCAAATTCACTGTTCTTTAGCCCATGTTTGGGAGGGGGAAAAATAAGAGGAAGAGGAAAATAAGGGAGAAAAGTTTTGGAATGGAAGGAAAGTTAAAGGGGAAAGAAAATAATAGATATTTTCTCCTCTATATTTTCTCTCCAAATTGAAGAGAAAATATGAGAGATTAGAGAATTTTTATGAAATTACAATTTTTTTCATTAAAAGAAAGTAAAAAAGGAGCGAGCAAAAATCATACTGAACCGAGCTGATTCGGTTCGATTTGATCCTTTAATAAAAATCAGTTTGGTTTTATTATAATTTTAAAAAAATTCTGTTTTTAGTTTTGGGTTTTGTTTTTTAGATAAAAAACCAAAAATATCGAATTAATCTAAGTAATTAATAAATTAAATTAATTTGAATCGAACCAAATTTAAAATACATTTAATTTAATTGAAATAAATCAAACCGAACTAAATTTTTATAGGTTTGATTTGGTTTATAGACACATAAATTTCAGTTTAATTGGTTCGATTAATTCAATTTTTTCAAAAAATTGTAGTTCAATATTCCACTAGTTATTTTATTTTTTGATTTAAAATCAACATAAAGTGAATTTAAATTATAAAATTAGTAAAATAATTTAATCTAAAATTTTTACTTGAAATTAATTCTTTCAAAATTTTTTCACCTTTTTTCTTAGTATTTTTTTAGTTTCGCATTTACCAATTGATGTTCAGTAATTAGATATTAAAATATTGAAAAATAATGTTTGACAAATATTAGCATTTAACGTTTAATTTAAAAATTAATGTTCAATATTTAAAAATATAACTCAATGTATACATATATTTTTTTAACATTTAAAATATCAAAAACTAATGTTTGATTTTTTTTAGTATTAACATTATATTTATCAATATATAAATTTTTATTTCATATAAAATCCATTAAATTATAAAATAATTATTTTTTAGCATTATACAATACAATTATGCATCCAAATATTTTCTTGAATAAAGAGCAAAATTGAAAATATATAAAATAATATTTTCTTTTCTTTTCATATTTTGCTTTTCAAATAAGGGAAAATAAATTTTATTTTCCTTCCAAACATAGAGTTAAACTATAACGCTGTTTAAAAGAAAATAACTCTTATTTTTTATTCAAAATGCAGAAAATAGGAAGACTAAAATAAAAAGTTCATTATGATCTTTCCCTTAGTGCTTATTTACTGAAAATCGTTCCCATCTTTTTATACTATAAATAGTTCAATAGAAAAATCATTTTCATCAATCAAGTTAGAGTTAAATTTGTACAAATTCAATTACTGTCAAGTCATCAATTGAATTTGCACAACATATATGATATAATTAATTTATATATATATATATATATATATATATATATATATATATATATATATATATATATATATATATATACACACACACACACACACACACAAACAATATATTAGTAATATATTATAATATAATATAATATAATATATTTAAATATGATAATAGTGTATATATATACATAATATATTAGTAATATTGTAGTATTAATATTTAATGTTTAGAATATTATAATATTAATATTTAATATTAACAATATTATTAATAACACAAAGAATATTTAGTTTCAATAAATCAAATATAAATATTAATAACTAGTTAATATTCATCAATACAACATAAATGGACATAAATATTATTATTCTAATGTTAATAATTAATAATATTAAATATAATTTTAAAATTTGTTATTAGCTTATCCCTTACCTCTAATATTGTATATAATAATATATTATATTATAATATATTATATACTAATATATTTTACAATAATATGTTACATAATAGTAGATTATATAAATAAAATGATAATTAATTAAAATATATAACTAATAAAATGCAAATAATATAAATAAAAAATATATAACAATATGTATTAAATATATATATATATATATATATAATATTAAGAAATATAATATTATTAAACTAATAAATAGTGAAGATTAATAATAAAATGTAAATGTAAAATAAAATTATTAATAAATATTTAGTCTTCATTAATACAATATAAATTATTATTAATAAATATTTAGTCTTCATTAATACAATATAAATTAACAAATAATAATAGAACAAAATATAAATAACGTTATAATATTAATAATTAATAATAGTCAATAATATTAATTACAGTTGATGGTTTTGTTCCTTTATCCAACATTTATATAATAATATATCATATAAATAACATAATAATTACTAAAATATATAACTAACAAAATATAAATAATATATATAACTATATATAATATATAAAATATGTACAAATTAATATTATAATAGTGTGTGTGTGTGTGTGTATATATATTTATATATATTAGTCATTGTGCACTTACAAAAAATTAAAACTTCAAACTCCATCAATGAAGATCTATGAGGTTATTGGCGAATTTGGCAAACCGTTTTCGTAATTCAAAATCTCCAACTACAAATTTGCAACAATTGTAAAGATTTTTCTGTATATTTAGACAATTTTATCTTTTCGAACATATGAAGCTCATTGTTAAGTGAAACATTATTATGTACAACAATTCTATCAATGTTAGGTGCACAAACCTAAAACCATGATTTAGTAAATCTTATAGAGTGTTTCTTCCATGTTATTCAGCCTTAAAAAATTAATTTTCTATAAAAATTTTTAACAACTAATTAAAAACAGCTTCTAGTTTTCTAATAACAAAAAACCAAAAAAAAAAAAACCATAATGATGTCGAACGAAGCCTAGTTTTTGCAGTTTTTCAAAATATAACTAATATGTTTTTTTTTTGTTTATGACAAGTGTAAAACATGAAGAAATGCAAAAATAATTTTATTATTTTCAATATAATAGCTTTACTGATTGAGTTCAAATCTCTATCTACTTTTTTTTTTCTTTACTTTTTAATTTATTTTCTTTCTGTTTGGGTTATTTTTTTATTCTTTTTAATTTTTTAATTTTAATTTTTTTAATTTCACATGCTAAATCTTCATTATAACTCTTCTATATATAAAAAGTATAATACTTTTTTATTTTGAATTGTTTTCACTTCACAACTTTTTTTTAAAGTATTTCTAATGTTTTTGTTTAAAAAATTTAACAATATTAATGATATAAATTTTGAAAAAATAAGAAAAATTTATCACATAAAAATTTAATGACTATATTTCATATTTTTAATTTTGATTTGATATTGTTTTGTTTTAAAAAATAATTGATAGAAATAATAGTAAAAATTAATTAATGAAAAGGACAATGAGTATATATTTCATAATTTTCTAAATAGAAAATGGTTTTATACTTTAATAAATGAACATGTTTTCTAAACAATAAACTATTACTTGTATAAAATATTTTTTAAGAAAATAAAAAAAATTAAAAGTTGTTTTCTATAACTAAAGAGGCCCATAATATCTTTTTATGAAACACTAATTTTTCACCATTTTGCCATATGAAATTAGACTTCTACTTATATCAAACATAACAACTTTAAATTAAAATCTTTAGTTAGTTGATCATAACAAAATTTCAAACTTAATGCATATGTAATATCTATATATGTTAGCTTAAACACTTAATTGAAGAAAAAAAAAATCATAATCTCTCGATAAATTTCTAAAAATTATGATAATTTTTTTTTCAAAAACTAGATACATGGAACTTTTCAACTTTATTATCTTAGTCCACTGAACTTCTCAATTGATATGGGAAACTCTTAAAATTCAGCCCATATATAGTTATAGTGTATAGTTTGTCATAAGTTTTCTCTCGTCATTTAATTCTAAAAATAACATAAGTTCAACTTTATGTTACACATCTTTTAGATATTGTGTCTTCAAGCCCAAAAATATTTGAACTGATAATTTTAGACTCTCCCATATTTTCAAGAATCAATTAAATTCATCAAAAAATTTTTTTTATCATATTTCTATAATCACAATATTGAAAAACAAATATATTAAAAATATCAAATTTTTTTATCAATAAAATCAATATAAAATCTTAGGGCTAACTATAACATACTCAATTGAGATGTCAACTTGAAGTGTTTCACGCTTAAAAGTGTTAGCTTAAACTACTTAGAGATTAATTTGAAAACTCTACATCAAAAGTTAACAAAATATTAACAACATATATACATTTGGGATCAAGTACTACAACAATATTAGTCAACTATTTTAGATAATGTGATTTGGCCGCTATTTACAGATTATATAGGACAATTTAAGTTTAAGCTGTTACACTAACAATAACCATATCTATTAAGAGAACATAATAAATTTACTTTTTTCTCTATTTTTTTTACATGTATACATGAACCATTACATAGTTAATGTTAAAATAAAAAAAGGCTCAATTTGTAGCAAACAGAGAATGACGATAATGGAATAGAAGAAAAATTAAATAGAGATTATAAATTTTTTTTTGTTATTGGACTCTCATATTTAATTTTCTTGAATGTTTTATCAATTTTCTCCTTTTCATTTGTCTTTCACTCTTTTTTTTTTTTATACATGTGACCCAAACATTAATATGGCGTTTTATACCATTAATAATAATCTATAGTAGATATTACTATTTCTATGCAAAATCGTTCAAATCAACTACATTAAATTATACTTTCGTATAAATATTTCTAAGTATGACTAATACTATAATTAATCCTCATTGCTATAAGTTGGATAGTATGTTTTTTAGAATTTTAGTTTTCTCCAATATCTTATTTCATGCTAAAATTTTATATAAATTAATTTGAATTGTATCAGTAATTCATATGATTATCATGAGTTTCATTATATCATTCAATTATTATTATTATCATGCAAATTTTATTTTTTAGGAGGTTGCTTTTTTTTTTTCTCAGTAAAATGAATGATAAAATAATAGGATCCAACTGTTACACACATTGGTGCTCTGACTTATTAAATAAATGCATCTTCAGATCATTAATGCAACTTTTTTAAGAAATTTAAATCTTATTGCTTGATTACAAACACAAGATAAATGCTATTTTGGTCATCCAAAATTTTGAGATATTTGATAAAGGCTAAATTAATTTTTCAGTCTAATTAATTATTATTTTCATAATTTTATTTTAATTTGACATTTTAAGTGTTAGCTTGAGATGTTTTACATTTACAGGGTGTTAGCTTTAGATCGTAAGTTGACAAGGATCCGACTATTAGCTTCATAATAGGATTCGACTGTTATACACATCGGTGCTCTAACTTATTAAATAAATTCATCTTTTAGAACATGATTGCAAATTTTTTTAAGAAATGTAAATCTTATTGCTTGATTACAAACATAAGATAAATGTTCATTTTGGTCATTCAAAATTTTGAGATGTTTGATAAAGGCTAAATTAATTTTGTAGTCTAATGAATGATTATTTTTATAATTTTTAATTTTAATTTGACATTTTAGGTGTTAGCTTGAGGTGCTTCACATTTATAGGGTGTTAGCTTCACATTGTAATTTAATAAGAAATATTAATAACATATATAAGTTTGGGTCTTACTACTACAAATAGGTTTGGACCCAACTATTATAACAACTTAAGTTAATCATTTTAAGTTATATGGTTTGAAAATTATTCGTAGATTACACAGAACAGTTAGGTTCAAACCGTTAAACTTACAATAATTATATCTATTACAAGAACATAATAAATAATAAAATTAATACAAACTAATTTTAGTATTTATTTTCTGCTCTATTTTTTTTGTACATTTATATATTTACCATTACAATATTCAATGTTAAAATCAATAAGACTCGATTTGTAGCAAACCTATGATATTTGTGAAATTTTCTATACTTGAACCTTTATTTCTATTTAAAAACAGAAAATTCATAACAGTTATATGATTATTCCTTATTCTCTTCAAATAGGCTTGGATCCAACTATAAAAACAACAACAACAACAACAACGTAGGTTAATCTTTTAAGCCTTATGGTTTGGCTACTATTTGTAGATTACACAGAACAGTTCGATTCAAGTCCTTATACTTATAATAACTATATATGTTATAAGAATATAATAAATAATAAAGTTAATACAAACTAATTTGAATATTTACTTTTTGCTCTATTTTTTGGTACATTTATATATTTACCATTATAATATTTAATGTTAAAATAAAAAAGGATCAATTTGTAGCAAGCCTATGATATTTGTGAAATGTCCTATATACTTTGAACAAGTGTAATTTAGCATGAGATGTTATCTCTATTTTCTACTTAAACAAAGAAAATTGATAATAATTATATGATTATTCGTCATTATATTCAAATAGATTTGAACCCAACTACAACAACAATTTAAGTTAATCATTTTAAGTTTTATGGTTTGACTACTATTCATAGATTATGCAGAAGTGTTCAAATCGTTATACTTACAATAACTATATTTATTATAAAAACATAATAAATAATAAAGTTAATATAAACTCATTTTAATATTTTCTTTTTGCTCTATTTTTTTGTACATTTATATATTTACCATTACAATATTCAATGTTAAAATCAATAAGGCTAACTTACAGCAAACCTATGATATTTGTGAAATGTCCTATGTACTGTGAGACTTTATTTCTACTTTCTACTACAAAAGAGAAAATTGATGACAGTCCTATGATTATTCTTCATTCTCTTCAATCCTTGTCCAACACACACATTCTCTAGCTCTGTCATTTTTTCTATATCTAAATTATCTCTTTTTTATTTTTTTTTTTCTCTCAATTACTCCATAATTTCCTACATCCATCAATTGTTTACTCTAAAAATAATTATACGCTTTAATTTAGTTGCTCAATCATTCTGTAACTTTTCTTCCAATTATATTAAATTTATGTGTACATTATTTTGTTTAATTTTTTTTCTCAAATTTTACTTTTCAGTTTTTATCTTTCATTAAATTGAAAAAATGTCGAGTCTTTTGATCATCTCAAGCAGGAAAAAAAAAAAAAAAAAAAGAAAGATCACAGATGGAGAACTTCAAAATTATGGTTATTCAATAAATATCATAATTGAATAATCATCCTTATATATTTTCATTATCTTTATTAACTTCTCTTTTTATCATAAATTTTCATTTTTTTAAATAGTGAATTACATCATACTCACAAAAATTATTAGATATTTTGAAACTTTGTAATAATGTTATTATACGTTTTTTGGCGTGTATTATATTATTGCAAATTTATGTTTAGTTGAATCTTGTCATGGTGTTGATTGTTTACATGATAATCAAGTGAATGAGATGTTGCAAGCACCTACAATACTATATATTGGAAAAATTACTTAATTATTCTAAAAACATTTACCAATTCACTTAGTTTGTATGTTTTATTCCAGAATTAAATTAAAGAGTCTAGCTCAAAAAAGAAAAAGGTCTAGCTTAACAGTTGAACATTTATTATAATGTGTGCATGTTGAAGTTGATATTAATGCAAAAGTAATTAGCATAACAATACAATGAATTTTCTAACATTATCTTTTATTTATCTGAATGGTTTTATTTGAATGCTAGAGCAAATGGAGATTAAAGAAAAAAAGAGAATTTTTTTTATACAACTAATTTATTAGTGTTCAGAAATTGAACAAGTGATGCATAATAGGTTAAGGGGATATACATTTAAATTAAGATAAATGAATTACGTAAAATTTGATTATTTCAAACTCTCAAAAATTACTCGGCAGCTTATTTTAAAAAAATTAAATCCAAACCCTTCTTTAAAAAACAACTTTTTTCAACATTATAACAGAAATAATTGAATAATCTTTGATACCCAACTCTTTCCCTTTTTAAAACATGCATTGTGATGCTAATTACTTAAAATAAATGATATTCAATTTTATTCAATTACACTGTTGAGAATTAAATAAAAGATTAGAGATATATAAAAATTAAAGGAAAAAATAAAATAAATAAATTTATTTAAAATTTTATTTTTTAGAATCATATTAAAATTAAAATCAACAGCTTTAGAAATTGTGTATTTTAAGTTTTGTTTGATTTTTCCTTCTCTAAAAATCACAATTGATAATTTGTAATGACCATATTCATCTGACAGAACTCATATGGCTCTGATACCAATAAACTGTAATAACTGTGTTCATTTACAAAACTCATACTATTCATGTTCATAATCTGTAATGCTACAACAGGTACCTATCAAAGCACTCAACATCCGAGATTTGTCCGTCGGCCCCGCGATGTCATATACACTGGGATTTGAACGTCTGCCCCGCGAACGCTTGAGCCCTCTCTGATATCCAAACTGTAACATCTAAATTCATTTGTCAAACCAATAACTATGACATTCATTGTTCTTATTTATAAATCAACTTTGATACCACAAATTGTAACGTCACAACGTGGCTACAACTGGTACCTATCAGAGCACTCAACATCCGGGATTTGCCTGTCAGCCCCGCGATGTCATACACACCGGGATTTGCACGTCTGCCCCGCGTGTGCTTGAACCCTCTGATACCACCAACTGTAACTATCGTCTTCAGTTGCAAATCATGGTCTTTCACGTTCGGAAATGCATACACATTAAGGTTTATTCATCATACATATATAATCTCTCATATGTATTTAATGTATACATGTGTTAACTAATGTCAAGACCAGTGACCATAACTAGTTCCTATCAAATGTATGTATGACACAAGGAGAGAGAGTTGAAATTCAACCGACGACCTGTGTTCCATATGTCTCTATACAAAACTTTATGCACCAAAATGTCCAAAGTTTATGCTTCAGTATCTGCAAAATAATTGTGATTTGGTGAGTCGCGACTCAGTGAATAAAAACAATAATCAAATTCTTATGACATAATTCATAATCAAATATCATCAAGATACATTGCAAGTATAACAATTGACTATCCAAGTGCAAATGCAATAGCTTTGCTTTTGTCGTGACTGAGCAAGACAAACATTGCTCCCGAGATATTCATGTGATTCATGTAACATATGATTTGGGACCTATTGGTCCATCTTCCTGTAATTCATTTGCAAGTGTTTGACAAGTCGGTCACAACACCCTTTTAGTTCAATATGCAAGTACTTATTCACAAATTATATG
>CATIWR010196822.1:0-17097 GCA_949677035.1 Omphalea diandra
AAATCAAACAATAAAAATAATATAAAAAATTATGTTCGATTTTTATGATAGATATAAAAATGACAGACTATATATATATATATATATATATATATATATATATATATATATATATATTCAAAGATTAAATTTTTTAATATAAATGATAGTACTAATATTAATATTTAGTAATTGTAGTAGACCAAATCTCCTTGCATGAGACGAAGGCAAAATAAGGAATAAAAAAAGAAAAATTAATTATCTAATTTAATTTGAAATAATAATTAATTTTTTATTATTTTGATTATTTATTTTATCTCGAAAGATTGAATAATTGATCATTTTATTTTTATTTTACTGATTCTTTACAAGATTTAAATTTTTTTATCAAAGAAGTTTGATCTTCTCTTTAAATAATATCAATTTATAATTTTATCCATCAATCCACATGTATATTAAAAAAATTACTCATATTAATGGAATGTTTAAACTAATCAACTATGCACAAATAATTATATATATTTAAAAGTTACACAAACTGAAAGTTGTTAACTAACAATGATATATTAGAATATGAATTAATATAACCCAATAAATTTATTTATCAAATAATGAACAAACAAAATTATTTAATCCATTTACCAGTGACGAAAAAATTATAAAAAGTGCAATAAAAAGTTCAAGAAAAAAGAAAAATATAAAATATAAAAAAAATGGCCAATAACTTAAATAAATTTATGTGAATGATATGATCAATACCTCGATCAGAATATCAATCATATTTTTAAATTTTTTCTGCTTCTTAAATAAAAGAAACAAGACTTGCTTAAAAATAAGTTTCTTTTAAAAAAAATAAAGTATATTATGATTGAATAGGATCTATTAATTAATAATCCATAAAATATAATAGTAGAATAGCCCAAAAATTTTGAAAAATTAAATTTTATTTATATTAATAATACAATAAGTGGCCATAAGGCCACCCATTTATATTAAAAGATTTTTTTTTTCAAAATTATTGTTATTATGCATAAAATTTTAAGAGTATTTTCAAGGGATTTTTTACATTTTGTAAAATTTTAATGGGATTTCTAAAAATTTTTAAAGGGATCCTTAAAATTTTCTAAAATTTCTGGGGTTTCAATGACCCTGAAATTTTCTAAAATTTCAAAAAGATATCTGAATTTTTCTAAAATTTAAAGAGATTCCTAAAATTTTATAAAGTTCTAAGGGATTCTTGAATTTTTTCTAAAATTTTCAGGGGGTCCAATATCAAGTGGGTCTCTAACTTTTTCTAAAATTTCAAAGAGGTTCTAAAACTTTCGAAAATTCTAAGGGATCCTTGAAATTTTTTAAAATTTTATAGGTTTAATGACCCTTTGGCCGTAGTATGCATTCATCCCTATATATATATATATATATATATATATCGAAAAGGAATTAATGACTATTTCAGTCATCTCCTAAAGAAAAGAAAAAGAAAAAAAAATTACCACAAGTTGGAAGTGCAAAATCCTATATCAAAGTAAAGTTGCTGAGCAGGTGGGGAACATGGACGGTTGCGATTGTTGGCTCGTTCACTCCGGTGATAATTGGTAAATCGACCTTTTGATATATATATATATATAGTAGACTAGTACTAGTAGTAGGGCCATAAATAAATAACGTTGAATGGGAAGACACAAATATTTTACCATGGCGCTTTCTCAGATATATGTTTTTGACATTTTTTATGTCTCAAAAAAGAAAAGATTTTTTTTAAAAAAATTTTCATGGGTCAACAAATTGAAAAACAATTAATGATTACAAGATGACAGGAATTTTCATGATTCCATAGATATACAGAATCTTAATTTTTAATGGTTATGAATTGTGGGGTCCTCCTTCGATACTCTCACGGATCCTGTAGAAACCCTTTATCCTCTTCTAATATCCTATCCTCCCTTTTATAATCTTTTATAATATGTACTTCAAAATATTAAAATTTTATTATAATATATATATATATATATTTCAGTAAATATATAATATTTTTTATTTTAATTTATTTATTAAGTTATTTATTTCATAATTTTTTAATATTTGCTCATATATAATGTACACGGTAAACTAATAAAACTCTTAATTTCCTATTTATTAAATAATTACTTTACAAATGATAATTTTGATATTAATATGAACATAACATAGTTATTACAATTTATCCAAATAAAGTGAAATATAGCAATTGAACACTAAATTCAAAAAGAAAATATTTGTCCTAATTAGCATAAGTTCTATAAAAAAAAATGAAAGTTGTAAAAAAAAAAAAAAAAGATAATATGAACTATATCTATTTTAACTCATTACTCATGAACTAAAATTGTTCCGAAGAAAAAAAAAATTGTTGGCCACTCCTTTTTTTTTTAAAATGAATTGCTTTTAGGAAGAATTTTTTGAGCCACTCTTTGCATTCGGTTTTTTTTAATATACATGAAAGGTTTATTTCTGCTTTTACGTAATGAGTTAATTATAATTTTATTTCTTAATGAAGATTATATCATTTTTTACCTTTCTTTATTTATATTTGTCTAATATATATATTGATTTTTGGTAATAATCTTTTTTTAAAAAAAGATTTTTAGTAATAATCATTTGAGTCAATTCTACGATGATATATGTATTATTATATTATAATTATGTTATGTAAAATTTTAATTATGTAAGTTATTAATTACTTGTGATAATTTTTATCATTATCTTAAATAAGTTTATCAAGATAAAAATTATCCAACAATACTATAGTATTCATCATCTATGCTCGTAATGTCAAAATTATAAAAACTATTTAATTTAATATGAAAATATTCAAAATATACATCTTTTTAATTAGTCAAAACCAAAATATATAAATGGTTGCGAGATGAGTTGGTTGGGTTTATATATATGGTTAATATAGATATAGATATATATGGAGCAAAACAAAAGGAGCACAAATTTGCAATTAAGGTAAATCCATTGTCTTTTTAATGTGGAAGATAAAAGATTCAATCGTGATAATTTACATTTCTTTAAACTTTTTTTTTATCTGTAAAAGAAAATTATATATAAAAAAAAAAACAGAAATTTATATACGTAATATGTACGTGGGTACGTAGAGTAATAGTTGCATCATGCATGGAAATAGAAATCGACGCACTAACATCAATTCTGCCTTCGCCAAGGGAAACCAAAACATTAACTCCTTTTAATTGAATTAGAGCCACTACCCGACACTCAACAAATCACATCCAAGAGATAAGCACCAAACAAACTCTGGTGGCCTTCCTTAAGAGCTAGCTACTTCACGGGCCCTCTAGATCGATTAATTATATATGCCTTATATGGTTTATTCTTCTTCTTCTTCTTCTTCTTCTTCTTCTTCTTTTTTAATGTGTATAGTTTCTATGTTTTGCTTAATTTTATCTGTTAAGAATTACTTTATCATTGCCTGGAAATCCTTTCAGTTAATTAGTTCATTGACAAGCACAATATAGCTAATGCAAATGAGTCATGTATTGATCGAGCATAGATTATTAATCCTAGGTTTTTAACATTTGAGAAGATATCTATGAGTTTTGCAAACTATATAATTGACGAAACCATAAGCAATCGAGTGGACTAATTAAGGAAAGAGAAAAAGTGGATTGGGTTGGTGACATGGAAGTCCAATATAACTCATAATAAAGGCAAATGTATGGAATTGAAGTTCCAACCAGCTATATGTGGAGAACAATAATCTTGAGCACGTAGGCGAAATGGGCTACATGTTTAGCTCCAAGCGTAAGAGGCCGACCACCTGCTTGTTTCATTTGTGAGTGTGAGTTCATTGGTGCATATGTATATGGTCGTGGTCCTCTCCTTAATGTATGTATATAAATAAATATGATGCTCATTCTTGGGTGTTTTGTGGTGCATGCAATTTTCAGGTTTAATGGTGGCGTGTGCGAGTGCCATTCATTCCTCGCATACATGGACAAGGACAAGGACAACTTGACCTTAGCTATCAACCAAAAAAGAGAGACATAAATAATTAGAAAATAGGTAACTAACTAAGGATTGAGAGAAAGAGCAAAATATAGCTAAAAGATATGATTAAAGAAGGAGAATAAGTCAAAGATTTTTAATTTTTTTGTTGTCTCTTTGTGTCTGTGTCCAACATTGGGTGGACAATGGCGGGATTGCATTGTTTTTAAAGGGACTTCTTTTTATTTTTGTTGGTGATGACGTTAATATGTATACATCCAAAATCCTGCAAAAACTTGCTTTCCATCACTTGTTTTTTTTTTTTTTTTCTTTTTGAAATTATTATATAGTTAGCTCATAAATAATAATTCAAAATTTACGTGATTATAGTATTAAATTTTTATAATTTTATATATATATATATATATATTGAATTTCATAAATAACAGCTTTAAGACTTAAAAAAATATTATTTTTCATTATTAAAATTACTTAAACTACAGAAAAGAAATAAAATTAATTTTTCACCTCTAAATTTTCAAGTTTTATTAATTAAATAGTGTTATTTTTCTAAAATAATTGGATTTTCTAATAATTTTTTTACCTATCTTAAGTAAATTTCTCATTAATTTTACTTTAATAATCATTAAAATTCTTAATATAAAAATTGAGAACTTAATACAAAATTTAAGAACCTTAAGATGTGTTTTTGCCGCAAAGATCATTAGTTATCAGGCGTAAATATATCCGCCTTCTTCCCCATCAATCAAAGCTTCTTTCCTGAATTTTTAGAAAAATCTATTCACATCCTACATAATTATACAATCCAAATGTAAATTAAATTACATGTAATTTCTAAAAATTATTCCTGGAGTGCAAATTTTTCACATAAAGATTATAAATTGTAATTTTGTTGCAGTTAAAATAAGAAGAATGCATAAGAACATCTTCAAGAATTTTTTTTGTTTTAAAGAGAATCATTTCTATAATAAAAAGGATTTAAATCAATATTTAAATAAATAAAGTACTAAATTTTATTTAAGTCCAATAGATTATTTTAATTTTTCAATAAGTATTAATGATTCTAATCTTTTCCTCATTTTCTTTTTAATTTTTACTTATAGAAAAATAAAATTTAAAGTATTAGTTAATAAAGTATATAATGTATTAATTGTCAATTAAAAGAGAGTGAAATTTATCTCTTTATATATAGAGAATTAAACCAATTCTTTTATATATATATATATATATATATATATATATATATATAATAAAAAAATCTATTAAAATTTTTATTTAAAGAATTTGACATAGATATCTCTTTCAAATACTCTGAGTTATTTTAATTCATTAGAAGAAGGGAAAAAAAAAAAAGAAAAAGAAAAGTAGAGAATTAATTTTTTTAGTAGCTTTTTAACAATTGGTAAGCTATTGACTCAAATTTACGAAAGACTAACTCCACTATAATTCCACGGTTGAAATATCAAACAGCGCCAAGGAGTTGTATAATTATGCAACCCGACGCTGTGATCCAGATCAGCCTGCCGCCTAGGGTAGGGTATATTAATGGTGTATCGTACCAAGTTGCCTTAGTCTAGAGGTTGCAACCAATTGGCCCAGTCATTTTCAATATGATTATTTCAGACTTGGATTGTCTGAGTTCCTTTTTTTTTTCTGGGTATAGGTTTGCATAGTCAATTCAGAGGTATTTTATTTTTTAAGTTAAATGCAGAAAAATAATTCCCATCAATGTCAAAGTAATATTTAAGTTTCAAGTGAAGTCCAACGATTCATATTTTTAAAATTTTTAAAAATAAAAATTTATTTATAATTTTTTTTAAAAAAATTAAATATTAGACGTATTAACAAGTTAAATTTGCACTTTCAATATCAAACATTATAAGGCAAACAGCATACCGTCAAACCATTAGGTTGATAATAACTCTTCCGTGGCGAAACAGCATGTATACTGAAGTGATTATTAAAGTAAAGGTTTAAAGCGATTTTTAATACAAAATCATTGGCCAGTATTATTGTACCATTATATTACCTTGACTCTCGACTTTACACGTTTATCTTTGTTTTTTGCTAAGGGCAAGCACCATCTAAAGAAAACAGTGGTGTGCCTCTCTTCCTGCAAAATTCAATAATAATTAATCAGCAGTGATGTCCCAAGCTCTAACTAAAGACATGCCTAAAGAAGAAGGGCAGCTTTATAAGAAATCAGAAACAAATATTTCTCAAATAAGAAACACTGTTATGTTTCTTAAAATAAAAGAACTTGAATGAAGATGAAAATACATATATGGATGGTGACAAAAGTGAGTCGAGATTCACGCAGTACCCGAAAATAACTGTCTGCAAGTGATGCTGACATTGAAATCTTAGGGGAAGATTTTATAAACATGTGTATATATATTATGGATTGAAGAAGAGCAACAACAGAAGCAGCAGCTAGCCATTGATTTGTAGCCAGATTTTGATGAATGATATCTACAGCTACTGCAGGTGAATTTGATAACGACATGCATTCCCATGTTTAAAGGAGAGCCTCTGTGTGTGTGCATGTATGCTTTCCTATTTCTCAAACAATAACCTAATTTCCATACTGATGTACTGCGTGAGTATATTTTACCACTTATTTTTGTTAAGCACATACATCCAACTTGTCATTCAACTCCAAAATCACTGTCAGGGATATGGTAAGATGTCACACACATATGCTCAGATCCCATGTTAAATATTATATCAGATGTATTCAAATCTGTAAACTTATTGCAAAGTTTTGAGTTGAATGTGCTCACGGGCTCTTGCATGTTTTCTCCTCTCTTGCACAGTTTATGGATTTTTATTCGCGATTTATCCACACTGATTCTAAATTAAACAAAAAAAGAAGATGCATAGTTTCAAATTCCCAGTAACCAAATAGTTTGTTGTAATTATTTTGGTTATACTTGGATCTAAGTTCATGATGAGTCCAATTTACTATGAGTCTAGCTCTCTCATTTATTTTGCCTATTGTGAGTCTAACTTTCTCATAAACTCAATTTACTGTGGGTCTATCTCTCTACTTCATCAAGTGTGAATTCAAACTTTAAATTAAATTTAAACTAAAATATAATAAAATTGCGTGAACGTAATAAATTCACAAAAGTGGAATTTTTAAAGAAATAAAAAGCATGGATATAAAGCATCAAATTGTTTCATTAAATATTAAGCATCAAATTGAATGCAAGTTGAGAATGAAAAAGGGTATATATAGAGAACTTGTTTCATTAGATATTAAGCATCAAATTGAATAAAAGTTGTTCATGTGACTATAAGAAATGTGGAGACATGCTGATTGCTTAAAGATATTTTGCTTACTTACGAGAGGATATGGTGAGAGAATATGTGCTTAAAGGACCTCTATAAGGTTCTCAAAGCACATGATGTTTGAGACACAATGATGCATGTGCTTGTTGACAAATCCCCCAACCCAACTCCCCCACCTTACCCTCAATGAGAAAAACCTTAAAACGTATGGATGCCCAAACTCCACGATGGGACACTGCCCTCCTCTTTAAGGGAAGGTTGCACGTCATCCTTTCTTTTCCAACGTTTATATATATAGAGAGAGATTATAAATTTTATCAAATTAATAAAAATTATCATTATTTTAGGAAATAAATAAATATATTCAAATATAAAACTCTTCATGTTATGTTTTCAGAAGATCTCCTTTGTAAATATATATTATTTATTTATTAAATAAATATTTTTAAATTGAATGAATATCATATCAAAATAAATATAAGATGTTCTTTATGCTCGCAGTAGTATTTTTTTTTAATTAATACAATAAATATTTATTGTTGACTACATTTTCTTACTAAACAGATTTCATTATTTAAGTCATGTAAAGAATTATTAAATGTTATATTTTCAATTAATTCAAACTTGAGATGACAAAAAAAAAAAAAAAACTCTTTTGTTCTTTTCTTTTAACAAATAATACATATAAGTGGTTAAATTTGTTATATATATATATATATATACATTAGTAGTTAGCCAAATAAAAAAATAATTAGTAATTAATTAATAGTGCATTTTGTAATGCTAAAGTACTTAGAAAATCATAATGTTTTAATTTAGCAAGAGAATGGCTCAAACTCTACCAGTTTGAAAGCTCACTTTAAACTCTTACACTGAAGGTAACGATTTGATAAGTTAGTATTATGGATTCTCACGCTGCAGAGTTCTCCTTCTTCTTCTTCTCTCTTCAGCACAGTGAACGCGGCAAAGTATATTACGTCAAATTTTACCATTCTATCCTCGACATATGTCCCATTTAAAGGCGAGTGTTTTGTAAATATGAGAAGATAAGAAAGTATTCTTTTGTAAAAAGGGGAAATTTAGGTTAGGGAAAAGCTAAAAATAAGAGCACATGCACATGGATGATCATGTGTAATGAGGTCAGTTGCATGTTGCTCTCTGTTATGGGACCTTGTCTTGAAAGTTACCTGCCATTCGTACCGCATTCGTACAACTCAACTTGCAATCTGTTTGCCGTTAGAGCTTTCAAATTAAACGCAAATTCCATTTTCAACCTCACTAATATTGTTCAACCGTACCAAAGTGGGGTAGCAAAATTTTGTTTAATACAGCAGATTATCATATATAATGATTTAATACCATATTGTTTATTTTGACAATTCATTTGACAGATTAATTATTTTATTACTTTTATGATATTTACATTGATGAAGTTTACATAAATATATATTATAGGCTCACAACACAATGACGTTATCCTGCAAAGAAGCTGCTATCTATTAGTTTTTTATTTTTCTCATTCGATTCCATTGTTGATGGAAAGAAGAAAAGAAAGGTAATGTATCTGTATATGAAATACTGGAAATCTTTTCTGGTCATGCGCTTACAAAATTAAGAATGAAAAAGAGCAGATGACATTATAAAAAAGATGGTCCAAACCCTCCCTATGAAAGGGATATGTGCCTGCAAAAGTTTATGTTCTGGACCAGCTAATACTGGAGGTCATAGTAGTTGGTAATTTCGCTACATCATATTCATCCTTGCCCAACGACCCACTAATTAACTGTTTAAAAAACACTAATCTCAAAACAAGAAAGAGCTAAAATCACATTCCCCAAGGGTATTTTTGGAAGACAAAATCATGGAGTGGAGAGGGAAAGTTTAAAGAGATGGAGACAGAGGAAGGACCAAGTCCCAATAACGATAATAACTACCATTAGCATATTTTTATGAAATCCGAGTTTTAAGGTACGAAAACCTATAATTATAAAATCAGTAGACAATATAATACAAACTAAAGAGTACTAGCTAATAAATACTACTATAAAATAGTGATCTGATTAAACTCAAACAAGATTTGAGTTTCTTAAGTAGCCACCAAAAATGGCTTCCAATTGGTAAGCAAGCTTTTGCTTCCGTTCCCACCTTCCTTGCACCTGCTTGGCCTAGTCAATTTCTCCATTCCCATTTCGCCCCCTCCACTTTCCTCCACTTCCCCATCTTCACCTTCACTATTTTCCTCATCTACTAATGTTTCATTAATTGATTCTCCTTGTTCTTCTTGTTCCTCTTCCTCTTCTTCTGCTTCTTCTTCTTCTTGTTTCTCTTCCTCTTCTTCTGCTTCTTCTTTTTGGTAGTCAAAATCAGGAGGAGCGTTCTTCAATAGGTGAAGCCTAAGGCGGCCATCAATACGCTCCGCTCGTAAATAAGCATGGCAAGAAGAGACGCTAACTGCTTTCAAAACTAGGCGTCCGCCTTCCCTGTGAGGCCTCATTTGAACAGTTTTTGAGCCACTGATGGAGGTCAAAGGAGGCGGAAAGCTATTGCTTCTACTCATTCTTCTGGTCGTTGGTCTCAACTTTGATTTCCCTGCAGTTGCATGACGATGGTTCTCAGTTAAAGAATAAAGCAAAGCCATTTCATCGCTGCTATCGCTGCCAGTCTCACTTCCCAAGCTCTCAGTGCACATTTCTAGGCTCTTCTCGTTGAGCATAGAAGAAGAGGAGCGCTTCAAGTTTGGTGGGGTGTAAATTTTTTGGTCATCAGCGCCTCCTTTGGTGGTTTGTGCTGTTAGAGATTGGAGGATACTCCAGCCACCCATGTCGACATTATCATTGGTGCTTTTGGGGTCACCAAACGAATTAGGGAGTGGAGGTGGTGGTGAACTACGGGAAATGTCGGTTTTAGGTGGAGCCAATGTAAGCCTCAAAACACGTGGTTCGACTAGGCGGGCCGGCTCCAGGCATGATTGGAGGCCTTGATGACAATAACTTGAGCAGGACATTTTTTGGAACAGAGAAGAAAACAGAGGAAATGAACAAGAAACAGGGGAGGCTTTTGTTTGGTTTAAAAATGGTCCAGTTTTTTGGAGGTTTATAGGATCAAACATGAGTGTCTACATAAAACCCATGTTTTTGTTTGGACAGAATTTGAGATAAACAGGTTGTGGAAGCGAGATTAAGGAGAAGAGAAGGAAGAGAGGAGTGAACATGAGAGAGACGTGAAGGGGGGTGGAGATGAATTTATAGTAGAGTGGAGTTCTTAGGCACTGCTAGTGAGGGCGAGGACAACTTTTTTATGCCACTAGAGTTGTGGAATTTTTACTCCGCCACATATTAAAAAGCTAAAAAGGGGATGCCAAGAAAGTGAATGTGAAAATATGATAAGAGTACCACTTAGGTTAATAATTCAGTGATTGAATATTTAAATTACTTTGTTTCAAAATTTTTAATTCTATTAAATTATATTTATATACGGTTCAACAATTAAAATATTAATTATTAAAATAACAATACAATGATCGAAATGTTTATCATGTAATAGTTTAATTGAATTTGAAAAAAAATCAAACAAATGCAAGACTATAAAATTGGTAGAAAACATTAAGAGTGTGTATAGGTCATCAATATCCAAGAAAACAGAGCATGTGAAAGTTACCAACTCCTTCCCGTCAATAGGCTATGAACATAAAAATATCTTAACTTTTTGGTAAAAATTTTTGGTGGGATTGTGCAAAGAATTGCTTAGATTGATATAAAATATCAACCTTTCCTATCCATTTTCAATATCATGTCAATAACAAACAAAACAGATGGCAAACAAATGCAGGGTGCTCTCTGATATTTATTCTTGCTTTTATACTCACACGTTCATCTTTAAATAATGAAAGTTGATGTGTTGGGTCCAAAACCTAAAATGAGACTGCAATTACCTACAAAATAGAATGCCACCCAAAATTGAACTTAAATTTTTTTTTATATAGAAAAGGTAATTTTCTAGAGTTCATGCTTTCTTCTTTTTGAAATATTTATTTTAACCGAAACAATTACTTAAATTGAACTATATATGTAATTCAGGCCCACAGGGAAAAAGGATTGAGTGAAAGAATCTTCTTTTATCATCGTCACTAATCAGTAGACTATTCGGCTTGCTATTGGAGAGACTGCTTAATTCAACTACTACTTTGATGAAAAAGGTGAAGACCAACTGTGGTTAACTGAAAATTAATCAAGCATAATTAATTAATTACAACCGACCAAATGAGAAAAAGCCATTGGCTGTTGCAGAATATATAAAATAAAACCAGCTGCTGTATGCCCTTAATATGTCTTCAAAGGCAAGGCAAGAGGGACCCTAAAAACTTTAATTTCTGTGATTGATGATGAAGCTCGCTTAGAATACACACATCGAATTTCAAGAATTAATAGCTTCTTTCCTATAGGTGGAGTGAGAGAGACAGACAGCAAGTAGCATCTCCTTAGCTTTAGAGTAGTGAAGTGATGACTCCATCTCCCATTTCTTCATCGGTTTCATAAGCAGATGCTAAAATTGTATGGACACTCATGCTTGCATTCAAAATTTAAGAAAATAAAAACAAGTTTTAACTTTTGAGGTTTTAAGTAATGGACAAATATTTCAATGGAAGCAAATAATTAATTTTCCCGTAAAAGAAAATAAATACGAGTAAAAAAAAGATAAAATAGTACTGGCATATTAGAAAATTAATAATAATAATAATTTGAATAGGTAGTTATAGATATATATATATATATATATATATTTTCTATATTATTTTCTCATTGGCTTGGTCTAGGAATTGAGAAGCTGCACTACACCAAGTCTATCATAATATTTTCCTCCATTATTAGGTTCTCACATTTGACATTACAAATATTAAATGCTTAATAATATTCATAATTACAATTCACAACTCATCAACTGTTTATGAAACTGGCAAACGGATAGGAAAAACTTATAAGTAATGTGATTATGAAATCTCTGCAATTTTTATCATGGTTTTCTTCTATGAATTTGTTGACAAGAATTGTATTGATAGTTCATGGAGAGTCAATTGATCAAAGAGCAAGACCAATACTTTGCAAGCACGTCGTCAGCTTCCCAGCTTTCTGGATATTACAAATTGAGATTTATGTGTAAGATTAGATTCTAGAGTGTGCTGTTTTTGCTCAAAACGAGCATCCAACTGCAGGATACAAAACCCATATGCAAGATTAAGTTATTAATTACCCATCGAAGTGTATGGTTTATGAATTCAGAAAGTGAACAATAACATATGGTGCATTGCCAATTTGGAGTGATAGACAGTAGTAGCCTATGTGCACTGGCAGAATCATAAAACAAAATGAAGAAGCTAAATTTCATTAAACTAGATGGTATATTGGAACAGATATATTATGATTTAAATCTTGGACCATACGAAACATAGACACTAGCGATCACCCTAATTGTCATGTAATTTCTCATTTAACTTAACAAAGAATAATTATACAAATCAATTAAAAAAAATGTCATTTTTCTTATAGACATCTAAGGAGGTTGGTGTCGAGAAAGTAGCAATAATGGAAGAAATTAAATAAGAAAAATTAACATAGAAATTTAAGTGATTCAGTTAATGTGATTTACATACACCGCAAATCTCAGTGAAAATCAAGTTCTTAAAATTTCGGATTGAATCATAAATTGACTCATCTTAAAAATTCAAGTCATTCATCAGTTTTTTTTTTTTTTTTTTTGTGGAAAGAATCATTCATCAGTTAGAGAGAGAGAAAGAGAAAGCAGTTTAGCCAAAATTGAATCATCTGAAAAATTTAAGTCATTCATCCTTTTTTTTTTTTTTTGAAAGAATCATTCATCAGTTAGAGAGAGAAAATGAGAAAACAGTTAAGCCAAAGCTCATGTTCTTCAAAGAGTAAAAAAAAGTGCACCAGCATTAAAGACCCGCATACTGAAGCATACTTTTGCCACTATTAAGGGTGTGAAAGGGTTGTCGGTGTGAAAGGGTTGTCTTACTTTTATGTTTAGTCTTTTTTAATTTTGTCCGGTAAGAGTCAAGACTACCCTTCTCCACAGTTGGAGCATTACTCAACATCCAATTTTCACCTATGCAAGTTTTATTATTTGCATACGCAAATTAAAGAGAAATTATGAATGAATAATGGGTTAATAACACTTAGCCCGTCATATTTAACTAAGTCATCCCTCATTTTTCAATATTATATTAACTCATTTCACATATTTACTCCATTACACTAAAAAAATCTTTTAGTGTTAAAAATATCATTTTTTTATTAATCAAAAAGAATTTTGGTCAAAAGTAAGTTTTGTATCTTATTAAATTAATTACTCTGAACTTTTTGGTGTTTGTTGATAACGCATAAAAATGCATATTTTAATTATAATAATTTTTAAGGGTGAAAAAATGAGATTAGATATCAATTTACAAGATTCTTCAATTTTGAGGCAAAAAGAGATAAAATGCAGTTTGCGACAGAAGGTTTGTTGATATAAGGCGTGGGCGCGGACATGGCTGACCAATCCGATGCCAACGAATTTAGAAGAAGAATGAGCTACTTTTCAGCTTTATTTTCATAATAACTCTTTTTTTATTTAGAATATTTGGTTTAGAAGATTTACCCTAAATTGAGATTTTTCTTTAATATTGTCCAAAATCAATTAAAAAGCCAATTCCTCTAAGAAGTTTTGAAAGATTTTTGAGAATGATTGTGGTGCGATAAATAGTAGTATTTTTTTCTTATATGAGGAGAGAGGAAAAACTTGAAGAGCAAACAAAAGAAAATAGTCAACCTCGATTGGAGACAATATTTTCTTTCATTGTGAACTCATGAGTCTATTTTTTCTTTTTATTCTTCTTTCTATAGTTTTCTTTTTTTATTCATGAGGTTATGGAAAACTTTATCACAACAATTGATTGATTTTATTTTATTTAATCAAGATATTTTTATTTTTATATTATCTATGAATTATTGTACTAAATGTTTTTGAGATTGGTCACCTCTTAATTAATTTATTTTATGTGAGTGAATTGAGAAAAGATTATGCATAATTGATCAAATAATTCATAATGTGAATTGAATGGTATATAAAAATATATATACATGATTTATCTGAATTTACAAGTTTTTCACAGATTAATGCGATTTTTATCTCGAAAACTCTATGGAGAGATCTAAGGGTTACTTGACAAAAGTAAGATTAATATATCTTGGGAGAAAATATTGAGCAATTTTAGGAAAAATCTCAACTTATGAAAATAATAAATTGTCTTCATTAAATTTAATAAATTGAAATCAAATAATTCATTATGTGAATTGAATAATATATAGGAATATATATACACGATTCATCTTATTTTATAGGTTTTTCACAAAGATTAATGTATTTTTTTATCTCGATAACTCTATAAAGTGATCTAAGGGTTACTTGATAGAAGTATGATTAATATATCACATGAGAGATTATTAAGCAATTTTAGGAAAAATCTCAGTTTATGAAAATAATAAATTGTTTAGGTTAAAAATCAACTAATAATTTATGATGTGAATTGAATGGTATATAGGAATCTATATACACGATTCATTTTATTTTATAAAATTTTCACAAAGATTAATGCATTTTTTATCTCGATAACTCTATAGAGTGATCTAAGAGTTACTTGATAGGAATATGATTAATATATCTCAGGAGAGAATATTAAGCAATTTTAGGAAAAATCTTAGTTTATAAAATTAATATATTTTTTTTTTTATATTTTATATATTTATATAAAATAATAATTTTTTATTTTTATTGACTGTTATATAGTTATATATATATATATATATATATATATATATATATATATATATATATATATATATATATATATATATATATATATTTAATGGTTGTAAATTTTTTGCTTCAAATATTATCTGATAGGAATTTCCGCATGGTTGTCTGAATGTTCTTTCTGAACAGTATGCAGAAATATCTGAGCTGCAAAGGAGCATGTTTGGCAAGCATTGGAGCAGATCAACCTGCCGAAGTTGTTGATGATGCTCCTAAACACTTGGTATTTCATCTTCACTTTGAATTTTGCTAACTTTTTGGGCAGAATAAAATAGCAAGTGTTTAATCTTGGAGGATTCGTTTGAGAATTTATTTAGTTAATTTTTTGAGCTCCAAAGAAATGGAAATTGAAGTAAATATTTCACCAGTGAGTTCATTGAAACTAAAACTTAACATCATATTTTTCCCATTGTTTCACAAGATCCAGAATCATGCTTGTACACTCGAAGACAATCAATTCTTTCCTGTGATGGTTCATATCAGCATACCAGCAGATTTTGTCCCTGTGCATAGAGTCTTGTTTTTGGTTGCTCAAGAATTTCAATTGGCAGTGAGTTCCATTGCATTTTACGCAAAAAATTTCCTGTTTTTGACAGCATTAATCTTTTGTAAATTGTCAATTTTGTAACTGTTTTGGTCAGTCTATAGATTATAAGGCATGCTTGGCATTGATATTGCCAATGGCTGCTTTTGGGCAAGCAATTAGGAGAAACCTTGTTTGCTAATTAATAATAGAATTTTCCAATGAGTTTTATAAGCTAAAAGTTGATTTTGAAGGAAACTAATGTTTGAAGATTTTGCAAATAGTTATTGAATTAGATTGACAAGATAACTATACTAATTTTATGAATAGCTAAAAATATTTTCAAAGCTTAAAAAGTCATAGTTTAATTAAGGACAATTACTATTTTGTGCCTCAAGTTTAACATAATTAATGAGTTCATTCCTTCATTTTTAGAACGGCATTAAGTTATCGTCAACATTCAATTCTGTTAACTGATTGGTCCCTTCATCCATTTAAAACTGATTTTTTTCGTTAGTCAATTAAATAAAACTGTAGTCAAAATCTTAAATCAAATCCTAAAATACCACGCAAACAACATAGAGCATCTCATCTCCTTGTGCCATTTCACCTCATTCTCATCATCTTATTCCATAGAGACAACTTCATTCACCATCAAGTCAGCCACTGTTCATTGTGAAAATCAAGGAAAATTGCGAGTTCAATGTCCTATTTGTTGGCACTGAATTCACCTGAAACCATAGAGAATTGACGGATTGATGAGAGAGAAATTGTGACTTAGTTGTCATAGCGAATTCTATCGATCTCGATATTATTTTGTTGATCCGATGTCATCAGTGAACTCTTCGCTCTCAAAAGCCTCTCACTTGTGACTGCTAGCCATCACTAACATCATTTCATCGTCAAACAAGCTTTGTCGAAGTCGAAGCTTTTTTATTCCAATTGGAAGAATTCTCGACATTCAAGTAAAATCATCTATACATATGGACTTTTCATGTCAAGGGTTATATGTAGGTACTCCGGGAGTGAATTTTCATCTCTGTAAACTACCTCAATTTGTGATAGAAGTCAGTAGTTTTGTTTTGACGTCCCGAGGCTACATTTGCTAGAATAGAGAATTAATTTGGCTCGGTATAATATTTACAAATTTATTGATAATTTTGGTCAATTTTAATTAATTTTCATTTAATCATTTAATTGATTTAAATTAAGTAAATCGTTAAATTTGAGTTAGATGAAGATAAGGATGAATATTTGTAATTTTTATTGTGGTGAAGATGAAAGGTGGTGCTATAGGGAAATTTTATGGACCAATTTGTTAAACAGAGTTGAGTATTGAGGAGATTTTTAATAGTTTTTGAAAATGAAAGGATGAACCAGTTAATTATGTAAAATCTGAGGGACTAAATAATAATTTTTCCTTTAAC